>AWOL01S0062320.1:7499-23615 GCA_000715115.1 Nicotiana otophora
ATTATTGAGTTGTACAGATTATGTATAGTGAGTATCATTGACCTAAAACCTAGTCACTACCTCATCGAGGTTAGTTAGGTTACTTACTGAGTATATGGGATCAGTTGTACTCATACTACACTTCTGCACCTTGCGTGCAGATTTGGGAGCTGATCTGTTGTGGATGGCAAAGGATGGCTTTGAAGATGTACTTGTATTCAAGATATAAGCTACCACTTGTTCTTGGTAGTTTATGATTTGTAATCATATTCAAACAGGTGTTGTACTTATTCTTCATACAGCTTTGTAAATCCAAATCTTAGTGGCTTATGGCTTATACTATCAATCCTTGGGATGTTGTATGGAATTTAGCTACTTTTAATCCTTGTTAATAATGATCTTTCATTTGAGTTACATTATTCTATCTTTGGCTTACCTAGCATGTTGAGGTTAGATGCCATCACGACTAAGTGAATTTGGGTCGTGACATTGAGACTTGAGGAGATTGATGACTGATCTTGGGCCATAGAGTCGTGTTGATATTAGTTGTGAGATGACGTTTACATCAAGGCCCCATCGTGGGCGAGTAATATTGATCGTCATCTTTGATCCGATCAGTGCTTGGGCTAGGATCCGCCCCTCCAGAATCAGGTATAATCCGGTGAGTGCAGGTACTTGGTATGTGCTTGAGGGGCTTAGAGGCACACGTACAGTGTTGAATATGAGTGTGTATGATGATTCAAGGGCTTTGAGCCAGGCACCGTGAGTGTGCTGAGAGTATGATTCAGGGGTATTTGTGCCAGGCATTATGTATGTGTTGAGATTGTGTTGACTTGATGATTAAAATGTGGTGTTGTTGATTTTGGCATTAATACTTGTCATGCATGCATAAAGTTGTATTTTCCTCGTGCTATTGATATTTGATGTCTTAAAAAACTATGCCTTGACTGATATATTTGAAAAGCGTGTCTATTTTCCTCTTAATGTGATAGAGTCGAACCTATATTATTGAGTTGCTTTTCCTTTTGCTATTATTGTGATGTTATTATTGTTGTTGGCTGTTGCAAATGAGTATTGGACCTTGCCAAATTCGTTATTGCTTTCAGCCCGAGGTTAGGCATGCTATTTATTGAGTACATGGGGTCGATTATACACATATTATACTCTGCACTTCATGTACATATCCAGGTGTTACTGATCATGGTAGTTGCTAGTGAGCCGAATCCGGACTAGTTGGAGATTTCAAGGTAGCATTGCAGTTCCGTTTACAGGCCTTGTAGTCCACTCTTTTATATCATGTTATTGTTTTTTAGTCTTTCGGATAGTATTGTATTTTTTGTTCAGACTTTGTATTTACTTATTCATAGAGCTCATGCACTCGATACACCAGATTTTAGGGTGGTTTTCGGTTGTGTCGCTATTTTGACTTTATTTATTTATATTATTCCGTTATTAAGACTATTTAATACTGTTGTTGAAGTTTATTTCCACATAATCATTGTCAGCTTGCTTAGAAAGCAGCATTACGTGTTATCACGGCTCCCGTGAAATTTTTGTGTCATGACAAGAATACACTTCAAATAGGAGTACGCATGTTAATTGGAGTTGTAACTAATGTGTTGTGATTGTGGAATATTTTTTATGATTTTGACAATTCTAAATTTTTTAATATTAGGAGTTCATACATAATCCAAATAAGAAAAATTTTAATAATCAAAACTTTAGTTAATTTTAAAATCCTAAATAGTAAAAAAATAATTAAACAATAATTTTATCTAATGTGAGATCTATTTTTAAAGAGTGAAAAGACGAACAATATTTCGCTAAGAGATGTTATATATAAAAAAAAAATTAATACTCACTATCGATTTTACCAAGAATTTGTCTAATATAAATTGAGTTGAAAGTTTCGAATGAAACTAACTAAAAAAAATAATAAAGAAAAATTGAATACTCCTAATAATAGTTTTAGGAGTTGAAAGTTGACAAAAAGAACTTAAAAACATTTTATTGAAAAATAAAGACTCCTAGACCAAAAGGAGTTCAAAGTGCTCATTTATTACCAAAAATTCGTACTCCTAAATATAAATATAAATGGAGTTAAATGCTTTGTATGAAACTAACCGACAATTCAGTACTCCAAAAGAAAGAGGCTTTATTCTAACATGTGCTATTACAGTTATGTTCTTTCCTGGTGAGTTCCTCTCACTTCAATATTGTGGATTTGTGGTTATAGGGTTCAATTGAAATTCCATTTCTATCGTTTGTAAACATTTAGTCGAAAAGAAGAGCTTCCTCACAAAAATTTTATTTGATTAAATTACTTGATGTTTTATTGTCCTGAATTTTAAGAATAATTCATATTCGTATAAATGCTTACACTAACAAAAAATATAAGTATACAACTTACTTAATTGCGAGTCTAAGTTTCTTTTTTTACACATATTTCTTCTTCTTTTTTTCCATAACACGTTTTCTTCTTACTTGGTCCACTCTTTCTTTAATTGCATTCTCATGCTTCACTGCCGCAAATTTTATGTGACATCAATATCATACAATTCAAGTTATGATGTTTTAGCATAGTACTTTTAGCAAAGTAAAGTCTGCGTAGTCTACCCAGATCAATTGCTTTAAGAAATAATTTTAAGCTCTTCATTCCTAAATCTCTATAAAAATCAAAGAAATCTTAACCTCTTTAAAGAATCATTATAAAATAACTTTTTTTACTTGTTTGTATTTAATATTTAGTCATAGAATAACAATTATTTTCATAAAATATTTCATAAAAGTTCTCAGAAATCACAATAACGCATCTTCGAAACTTTCGTGGGACAAGAGCTCTTCCTTTATTGAGCTAACTAACTGTTATTAACATTCATCATTTTTATAACTTAAACATTTTTTTTAAATTTTTTTTTATAAGTCAAACACATTATTTAATAATATTAATGTAATTTTTTTAAAGTCGTATAATCATTAATACGGGGAACAAGCGCAAAGTGCATACCTTGAGACTATTATATAAAAATGCTTTTGGAATAATATTTTCTGATCATTAACCAAACACAAAAAAAGAGGAATAAAACCCCACTTATTTCTAGTGAAAATTATTTTCCACGAAAAACATTCTCGTTCATACTTGGTCTCTAAATGGCTATGAAGGAAGTTGTATAGAAAAATTAATTTTGGAAGTTGAAGTAATGTTGAACATGCATTTTATTTGAAAAACAATTACAGTTTTGTGAGTGAAAGAAAGAAAATTTTCCCAAAAATTGCCTGAAACTAGTTTTTGTGAACTTGAAAAACAATTTCAATTTTTTTTCAGAATTTGATCATATTTCATTAACAAACACTGTTTTTAAAAAAATTGAAAATTTATGGCCAAACGTGAGCTTAGTATCAAGTGACATTTGTATTGCTACTTGTAGGACTTGGAACAGGGTAATTACACCTGCTCTACTCATCTCCATTCCTAAGACCAGAAAGTAGAGAAGAAGGTGATTGGCACAGATTAACTAAACAACTAGAGACTCCACTGCAATAGCTTCAACCAAATTTATATCAATTTAGATACAATTCAAAATATTAAAAGGCAACATGTACTCTTGGTATCTGTACCTATATATGTATTTAGATGATTATAAGCAGAAGATCAGCCAAAAAGACACTGCCAAAGACATTGATCACAGCATTCCCGAGTGAGGACTACGGGGTCGGACAGGAGTCTTCGACGGGCTGATCCTGTAGTAGACAAATATAATATGAGACCACTGGGAATCTCAGAAACTGAACAGGACGCTTTGGTGAAAAGTTCAAGAAGCAACCTTATAGGGAGTAATCCCAGGATTGCGCCACTGCAGTCCAGAGCTGCAATTGCACTCTCCGCCTGCAACAGAAGAAAATTTGTCATGAAACTTTACAGAGTAACCATGAATTGTCATGCGCCTGATTCCTTGCGGGAGACATAGACAACATTTAGTACAAGGGGGGAACAAAAAATATTTCTAGCCTGAAATCCCACACAAAATGTTACACAAGATCATGGGAAATCTTCAGATACTTAAGACCAGCCCTTGATATCCTAGAAGAAAAGTGTCTATGCACACTAATATCAAACATATAAAAAATATTAAATAAGCAAAAAACAACACCATTAATGTGTGATCTGTCATTAACAAAGCTGAAGACTGCTGAAATACTGCAGGATGAAGAACATAAAAATAGCATAGAAGAGCAGGTTAAGGGTGTGTTTGGTATGAAGAAAAATATTTTCCAGAAAATGTTTTCCAATTTTCCCATGTTTGGTTGGCTTAAATGTTTTGAATAATATTTTCCTCATGAACTCATTTTCCTCCAATTGGAGGAAAATGTTTTCCCTATCAAGGGAAAATATTTTCCAAAACTCTTTTTCAATCTTCCTCCCATTTTCCATCCCCACCAACCCACCCCCACACCCTCATGATGTAGAAAAGTATTTTCTTTCATTTTAACAAAATGGTGTAGTAAAAAGTATTTTCTTTTATTTCAACAAAAAAAAGTACTTTCTTTTCATGATGTAGAAAAGTATTTTCTTTCATGATTAGAAAAAGTATTTTCTTTCATTTCAATAAAATGCGTACTTTATTTTCATGTTGTAGAAATAGTACTTTCTTTTTTAACCAAAAAAAGAGTATTTCTTTTAGTTATGGAGCACAAATCTCAACGTAGTTTTTGCGTAAAAAAGTAAAGCAACACATTAGTTCTTTTTGGGTTTGTAATGAATTTTTAGAGACTTGGGGGAAGGGAGAGGGGGGGAGTAGCATAAAAATTATCTTCCTAAAAAATATTTTCTACTCTCTAATCAAACACTAAAAAATATTTTCCAGAAAAATGTTTTCATTCACCTACCAAACAAGGAAAAATAGGTGATAAAACCACTCATTTTTCATGAAAACATTTTCTAGGAAAACATTTTCCTTCGTACCAAACACACCCTCAGAGAAGGAAAATTTTATCATTTCCAAATTCAGAAAGTGTTATTCTCTTATAAAGTTGCACATCTAGCTAATCAAAAAGAAAAGGCAAACTAAGAAGTGTGCCAAACCAAGAAAATGATAATGTCCTCCACAGCTCAAAATTTACACCATTTGCAGTTGTGAAACATAAATTCCCCACTTGAAAAAGAAACAGAAAACAGCTTGAGGTATTCATCATATAAACATGACATGCATGGCACGTGCAGAATCCAGTTCATGCTGTGATGAAATGACAAAACTAGAACTTCGAACAAAGATAATGTAGGCTTTTCCCATACTACCAATTCTTAACCCCTTAGATGAGCAGACTGCTTCGGAGGAAGAACGAAATGAGCTAGCTGAAAGCAATTCAGATGAACAGAAAAATTATAGTTCACCAGAAATGAGATGAAATTATATGGATTTGTCGAGAGGTATTGAACTTCATCTTATTACTTTTGTTCTTCTCAATTTTGGAGATAGTTTGCTCAGGTAGCAAGTATTATCTACTTTTTGCAAAGTTTAAAAGAACTGCCAAGTATGCAGCCCTTCCATGGCTTCAGTTAAGTGGTCAAGAGATACAGATTGACATATGATGCAAGATCAAGAAAGCTAAAAATCCAAGAAATTCAAGAAGTCCAAGAATCCATTCAAGATTAAGATTTCGTATTTCTTGCTTCCTAGTAATTTAATTCTTGTTTTAGTAGGATATTTGTAGTTCTAGTCAAACTAGAATTGTTAGTTGGTATCCTATTCTTACTAGAATTATTTTTTCTATTTTAGTTAGAGATAGGTTTTCTTAGCCTTATTCTTATTTTAGTTTAATTAGGATTAGTTTTCCTTAACCTTATCAATTTTACTCATTGTACGGCCTATTTAAAGGGCTTAATATGCTGAAAATAAACACGGGTGATTAGTTTTTTTGAGCACTAGCTTCAAAAACGTGATTGACTCTTTTGTTTCCTCTTCTTGCAATCTTGTGCTATTGAGAAACGTGTGGGTGAGGTTTCTTTTCGTCTTACATTCTTCTAAAGTGAGTTTGAAGAACACTTTCGCTAGTCTTGTGAAAAACTTTAGCGGGGTGCTTTTGTTTTTCTCTCTTCTTTATGCTTGAGAGGTGCAAAATCTTGAAAGTACATCAATTTGGTATCAGAGCACAGGTTCCAAGTTTGAATTCTTGACTTGCTATCTTATTCATCGTGTCACCAAAAAAGGTAATAGCAAATTTGTGATGCTCTTCAATGGATCTTCAATTAAAACTTCAGAAATTAAGAACTACAGTCCTTGAACGAGACAATGATAAAATTAGATTGCAGCTAAATAGCTTGACGGAGTCAATAAGGCATCTGACTGAATTGGTTAAAGGTTTGGTTCTTCAATCACCACATAACATACAAGTGCTACTGCCACGTCTACCACTTCGGTATCTACCAATTCAACCGCATAGAGCAAGATATATTGAGCAAGTTGAAGAGGCTGAAGTTGACCAAGACATGAGAGTACCGATGCACTATGCCCAATATGATAAACATTCAGATAATCGAGAGAGTGAAGAGGACAAAACTGATGAAGACCAATATCAAAGAGACAAGGAACATACTTTGGATCCACAAGTTGAGGATTTACCACCAAAGTTTTATGATGATCCACTGGAGTATTCAGCCATGTGTGTCACTGACTTTCCGCCTTTAAGAGATGCTCAACACAATATTGACTTGATTGTTGACTTTATCATTCCAAACAAGTCAGCATATTGCGTTAATCCTAAAGTCCATAAAAATATGCATGAACAAGAGGAAGGATTACCTAAAAATGAGTGGATAATGGAGACAACAACAATAACAACGACCTAGTAAAATCTCACAAGTGGGGTCCGGGGAGGGCAGAGTGTACGCAGACCTTACCTCTACCTCGAGGGTGTAGAGAGGTTGTTTTCGATAGACCATCGGCTCAAGAAGACGAAAAAAAATAATATATCAGCACCATCAACAAACACCATAGAAATAATAACATCACAAACACCAGTAAATAGATGGAAAGCATTTATTTACTGGAGAGTGGATAATGGAGAGTTTGAGGTATATTGGAGAAACAAGATATCTTCACCTCATAAATATATATGGCCATCGTCAAAGTGATTGTTGGTGTACAAGCATAGCAACTGATGAAGTCTCAAGAAGAGAGTTGATCTCTATGCTTAATTCAAAGTTAGAAATAGAATAGGCTAAGTTCCATGAAGTTCTGACATCAACAACTTTATATCGTAAGTTGAAGTTTGAGAGTCAACATTAAAAGATTACATGGAGAAGTCTTGGTAGAAAATTGAAACTTAAAAAGTGGGGTTTTGTTCGACCACATTTTAAGTTTTCTTACAATATGAAAAAGCTCTATGATAAACTAGCAAGATGTAATTTGAAACCCGGTGAGCATTAGGTACCTATTCTTTACTATAGCAAATCTTGCGCCATCTATGGAAGTTGTTAGACTCGAGGACAAGTCTTTATCAACCAGGGAAGAATGATGCAAGATCAAGAAAGCTAAAAATCCAAGAAATTCAAGAAGTCCAAGAATCCATTCAAGATTAGGATTTCTTTTCCTTAAAGATTAGGATTTCGTATTTCTTGCTTCCTAGTAATTTAATTCTTGTTTTAGTAGCATATATTTGTAGTTCTAGTCAAACTAGGATTGATAGTTGGTATCCCATTCTTACTGGAATTCTTTTTCCTATTTTAGTTAGGATAGGTTTTCTTAGCCTTATTCGTATTCTAGTTTAATTAGAATTAGTTTTCTTTAACCTTATCAATTGTACTCACTGCACAGCCTATTTAAAGGGATTAATAAGCTGAAAATAAACATGGGTGATTAGTTTTTTGAGCACTAGCTTCAAAAAGGTGATTGACTCTTTTCTTTCCTCTTCTTGCAATCTTGTGGTATTGAGGAACGTGTGGGTGAGGTTTCTTTTCATCTTACATTCTTCTAACGTGAGTTTGAAGAACGCTTTCGCTAGTCTTGTGAAAAACTTTAGCGGGGTGCTTTTGTTTTTCTCTCTTCTTTGTGCTTGAGAAGTGCAAAACCTTGAAAGTACATCAATTTGGTATCAGAGCACAGGTTCCAAGTTTGAATTCTTGACTTGCTATCTTATTCATCGTGTCACCAAACAAGATAATAGCAAATTTGTGATGCTCTTCAATGGATCTTCAATTAAAAATTCAGAAATTAAGAACTACAGTCCTTGAACGAGACAATGAAAAAATTAGATTGCAGCTAAATAGCTTGACGGAATCAATAAGGCATCTGACTGAATTGGTTGAAGGTTTGGTGCTTCAATCATCACATAACATACAAGTGCTACTGCCACGTCTACCACTTCGGTATCTACCAATTCAACCGCATAGAGCAAGATATATTGAGCAAGTTGAAGAGGCTTAAGCTGACCAAGACATGAGAGTACCGATGCACTATGCCCAATATGATAAACATTCAGATAATCAAGGGAGTGAAGAGGACAAAACTGATGAAGACCAATATCAAAGAGACAAGGAACATGCATTGGATCCATAAGTTGAGGATTTACCACCAAAGTTTTATGATGATCCATTGGAGTATCCAGCCATGTGTGTCACTGACTTTCCGCCTTTAAGAGATGCTCAACACAATATTGACTTGATTGTTGACTTTATCATTCCAAACAAGTCAGCATATTGCGTTAATCCTAAAGTCCATAAAAATATGCATGAACAAGAGGAAGGATTACCTAAAAATGAGTGGATAATGGAGACAACAACAATAACAACGACCTAGTAAAATCTCACAAGTGAGGTCCGGGGAGGGCAGAGTGTACGCAGACCTTACCTCTACCTCGAGGGTGTAGAGAGGTTGTTTTCGATAGACCATCGGCTCAAGAAGACGAAAAAAAATAATATATCAGCACCATCAACAAAAACCATAGAAATAATAACATCACAAGCACCAGTAAATAGATGGAAAGCATTTATTTACCGGAGAGTGGATAATGGAGAGTTTGAGGTATATTGGAGAAACAAGATATCTTCACCTCATAAATATATATGGTCATCGTTAAAGTGATTGTTGGTGTACAAGCATAGCAACTGATGCAGTCTCAAGAAGAGAGTTGATCTCTATGCTTAATTCAAAGTTAGACATAGAGTAGGCTAAGTTCCATGAAGTTCTGACATCAACAACTTAGTATCGTAAGTTGAAGTTTGAGAGTCAACATTGAAAGATTGGAGAAGTCTTGGTAGAAAATTGAAACTTAAAAAGTGGGGTTTTGTTCGACCACATTCTAAGTTTTCTTACAACATGAAAAAGCTCTATGATAAACTAGCAAGATGTAATTTGAAACCCGGTGAGCATTATGTACCTATTCTTTACTATAGCAAATCTTGCGCCATCTATGGAAGTTGTTAGACTCGAGGACAAGTCTTTATCAACCAGGGAAGAATGATGCAAGATCAAGAAAGCTAAAAATCCAAGAAATTCAAGAAGTCCAAGAATCCATTCAAGATTAGGATTTCTTTTCCTTAAAGATTAGGATTTCGTATTTCTTGCTTCCTAGTAATTTAATTCTTGTTTTAGTAGCATATATTTGTAGTTCTAGTCAAACTAGGATTGATAGTTGGTATCCCATTCTTACTGGAATTCTTTTTCCTATTTTAGTTAGGATAGGTTTTCTTAGCCTTATTCGTATTCTAGTTTAATTAGAATTAGTTTTCTTTAACCTTATCAATTGTACTCACTGCACAGCCTATTTAAAGGGATTAATAAGCTGAAAATAAACATGGGTGATTAGTTTTTTGAGCACTAGCTTCAAAAAGGTGATTGACTCTTTTCTTTCCTCTTCTTGCAATCTTGTGGTATTGAGGAACGTGTGGGTGAGGTTTCTTTTCATCTTACATTCTTCTAACGTGAGTTTGAAGAACGCTTTCGCTAGTCTTGTGAAAAACTTTAGCGGGGTGCTTTTGTTTTTCTCTCTTCTTTGTGCTTGAGAAGTGCAAAACCTTGAAAGTACATCAATTTGGTATCAGAGCACAGGTTCCAAGTTTGAATTCTTGACTTGCTATCTTATTCATCGTGTCACCAAACAAGATAATAGCAAATTTGTGATGCTCTTCAATGGATCTTCAATTAAAAATTCAGAAATTAAGAACTACAGTCCTTGAACGAGACAATGAAAAAATTAGATTGCAGCTAAATAGCTTGACGGAATCAATAAGGCATCTGACTGAATTGGTTGAAGGTTTGGTGCTTCAATCATCACATAACATACAAGTGCTACTGCCACGTCTACCACTTCGGTATCTACCAATTCAACCGCATAGAGCAAGATATATTGAGCAAGTTGAAGAGGCTGAAGTTGACCAAGACATGAGAGTACCGATGCACTATGCCCAATATGATAAACATTCAGATAATCGAGAGAGTGAAGAGGACAAAACTGATGAAGACCAATATCAAAGAGACAAGGAACATNTTCATCTTCAGACTGAATATCAGAATCGCAAGTGAAATCTTTAGTCGCAGCAACATTCAATTATGCATCTACTGACCCTAAAAGCAATTGTGATGACCCGATAGGTCATCTTATGTTTTAGAACCTAATTCTGCACTTTGAAGCCTTAAATACCTCATTTTAGCCTTCCTCGATTTGCATGCTCAGTTCGGGTGTTTTTCCGGAAAGCTTTTATGTTAAAAATTGAGAAAATATGAAATTTTTGGCCTTAAAATCCATTTGAGTTAGACTGCGGTCAACGTTTTGAGCAAATGGACTTGGATTCGTGTTTTGACGGTCCCGGTGGGTCCGTATCGTGATTTGGGACTTGGGCGTATGCCCGAAATCGAATTCGGAAGTCCCTGGCCCGAGTTATTGCACTTTGTAGAAATTTGAAAGTTAAAGGCTAAATGATTTTGAAATGTTTGATCAAGGTTTGACTTTTTGGATATCGGGTCCGTATTTTGGTTCTGGAATATGGTATAGGTCCAATACTATATTTATGACTTGTCTGTCAAATTTGGTGAGAAACGAAATTGGTTTGACGTGATTCGGACGTCCGGTTGTGAAAATAGAAGTTTCAAAGATTTCTTGAAAATTTCATTTGATTTGGTGTTCAATTCGTAGTTCTAGGTGTTATTTTGGTAATTTGATCGCTCGAGCAAGTTCGTATGATGTTTATAGACTTGTGTGCATAAGTGATTTAGAGCCCCGAGGTCTCAGGTGAGTTTTGGATAAGCTACGGAGTGAAATTGGCCTTAGAAATGTTGCTGGTGTTTTCAGTTCTGGTGCAGGCCTCTGATCTCGCATTTGCGAGATTAGGCATCGCATTTGCGACCTCTGATGGGTTCGCATTTGCGAACTTGACTATTCCGCTTTCGCGAAAGCAGAGTCGCATTCGCGACTCAACAATGTTTGAGAATCTTCGCATTTGCGAAGGTAGGGCCGCATTTGCGAGGGTTGCAGGGTTCGCATTTGCGGCTGTTTTATCGCATTTGCGATCACTGGGATTTTTGAAGGAGTTTGCAATTGCGACCTCTTTCTCGCAATTGCGAACCTTATATCGCAATTGCGACATCTGCAGCGGGGTAAAACTTGACTTAGACGGGATTTTTGCTCATTCTTCAAAATTTTCAAAACAAGAAACCTTAGAGGCGATTCCTCAAAGAACCTTTCTTCCCCAAATCATAGGTAAGTGATTCTAAACTAGTTTCTTTCAATCTTTCACTACATTTCCTAAGATTTCAACCTAAAATCATGTGTTTTCATGGTGGAAATTGGGGGTTTGGGTAGAATTAGGAATTTTTGTAAAATGGGGATTTTGACCTCAAATTGAGGTCGGATTCCAAAACAAATTACATAACCGGGCTCGGGGGTGAATGGGTAATCGGGTTTTGGTCCGAATTCGGGATTGGACCAAGCGGGCCCGGGGGTTGACTTTTTCAATAATGACCTAAATTGAATCCTTTGCAATCGTGGGTAGCTCCTAAAGCTTAATTTGAATCGTTTGGTTGGTAATTTGCTAGATTCCATTGGTTCGGAGGCTTGTTTGAAAGGCAAAGTTGTGATTGAGCTTTGAGTGGATCTTTGGAGCGAGGTAAGTGTCGTGGTTAACCTCGACTTGAGGGATTAGGACTTGTTTGTCTATTTGCTACATGTTTAGATGTTGGGTAAAACGTATATGTGAGGTGACGAGTACTTATGCGTTGTTGTCGGGTTTAAGCACGCAGGTGGGGCTTGTTTCTTGTAGTTTATTGCTTATCTTGATCTTGTTATCCATGCTTAGACTAGTTACTTACTAAATTGATCGTTCTTATCGTGTTTACGAGCTTTTGTGATAATTGAGTATTGATTCCAAAGTTGAGATTGGTATTGTGGAACCATTGTTGAAGTAAGGCTTGTTCTTGTCAATTCTATCTCCCTGCTTTTACTTTTTCATTGTTATATGGTGAGGGAGAGTGTTAATGCACGAAGGATGATGTCGTGCCATGTTATGAGAGTTAATGCACGAAGGGTGATGTCGTGCCATATTATAAGTGTTAATGCACGAAGAGTGATGTCGTGTCATGCTATGATAGTTAATGCACGAAGGGTGATGTCGTGCCTTATCTATTGATTTACATTGTGAGGTTAAGAGTAAAAGCACGAAGGGTGATGCCGTGCAATATTTTTGTTTCATTATGAGGTTGAGAGTAAAAGCACAAAGGGTGATGCCGTGCAATCTCCTTTATTGTGTTTAATTGTTTTCACTGGTTAAAGGCATATTGACTGTTCTGGTTATCATTTCCGTTGTATCTCTTATATCNGTGAGTTTTGGATAAGCTACGGAGTGAAATTGGCCTTAGAAATGTTGCTGGTGTTTTCAGTTCTGGTGCAGGCCTCTGATCTCGCATTTGCGAGATTAGGCATCGCATTTGCGACCTCTGATGGGTTCGCATTTGCGAACTTGACTATTCCGCTTTCGCGAAAGCAGAGTCGCATTCGCGACTCAACAATGTTTGAGAATCTTCGCATTTGCGAAGGTAGGGCCGCATTTGCGAGGGTTGCAGGGTTCGCATTTGCGAACTTGACTATTCCACTTTCGCGAAGGCAGAGTCGCATTCGCGACTCAACAATGTTTGAGAATCTTCGCATTTGCGAAGGTAGGGCCGCATTTGCGAGGGTTGCAGGGTTCGCATTTGCGGCTGTTTTATCGCATTTGCGATCACTGGGATTTTTGAAGGAGTTTGCAATTGCGACCTCTTTCTCGCAATTGCGAACCTTATATCGCAATTGCGACATCTGCAGCGGGGTAAAACTTGACTTAGACGGGATTTTTGCTCATTCTTCAAAATTTTCAAAACAAGAAACCTTAGAGGCGATTCCTCAAAGAACCTTTCTTCCCCAAATCATAGGTAAGTGATTCTAAACTAGTTTCTTTCAATCTTTCACTACATTTCCTAAGATTTCAACCTAAAATCATGTGTTTTCATGGTGGAAATTGGGGGTTTGGGTAGAATTAGGAATTTTTGTAAAATGGGGATTTTGACCTCAAATTGAGGTCGGATTCCAAAACAAATTACATAACCGGGCTCGGGGGTGAATGGGTAATCGGGTTTTGGTCCGAATTCGGGATTGGACCAAGCGGGCCCGGGGGTTGACTTTTTCAATAATGACCTAAATTGAATCCTTTGCAATCGTGGGTAGCTCCTAAAGCTTAATTTGAATCGTTTGGTTGGTAATTTGCTAGATTCCATTGGTTCGGAGGCTTGTTTGAAAGGCAAAGTTGTGATTGAGCTTTGAGTGGATCTTTGGAGCGAGGTAAGTGTCGTGGTTAACCTCGACTTGAGGGATTAGGACTTGTTTGTCTATTTGCTACATGTTTAGATGTTGGGTAAAACGTATATGTGAGGTGACGAGTACTTATGCGTTGTTGTCGGGTTTAAGCACGCAGGTGGGGCTTGTTTCTTGTAGTTTATTGCTTATCTTGATCTTGTTATCCATGCTTAGACTAGTTACTTACTAAATTGATCGTTCTTATCGTGTTTACGAGCTTTTGTGATAATTGAGTATTGATTCCAAAGTTGAGATTGGTATTGTGGAACCATTGTTGAAGTAAGGCTTGTTCTTGTCAATTCTATCTCCCTGCTTTTACTTTTTCATTGTTATATGGTGAGGGAGAGTGTTAATGCACGAAGGATGATGTCGTGCCATGTTATGAGAGTTAATGCACGAAGGGTGATGTCGTGCCATATTATAACTGTTAATGCACGAAGAGTGATGTCGTGTCATGCTATGATAGTTAATGCACGAAGGGTGATGTCGTGCCTTATCTATTGATTTACATTGTGAGGTTAAGAGTAAAAGCACGAAGGGTGATGCCGTGCAATATTTTTGTTTCATTATGAGGTTGAGAGTAAAAGCACAAAGGGTGATGCCGTGCAATCTCCTTTATTGTGTTTAATTGTTTTCACTGGTTAAAGGCATATTGACTGTTCTGGTTATCATTTCCGTTGTATCTCTTATATCCTGTTTCCCCCTTTTAGCATGTCCCCTCCCAATAGTACATGTTTAGTTGTTATTGTTATTTTCTTGTACATATACTGTTATCTGCACAGGTTTATTATGTGGGTGTCTTGTCATAGCCTCGTCACTACTTCGTCGAGGTTAGGCTCGACACTTACGAGTACATTGGGGTCGGTTGTACTCATACTACACTCTGCATTTCTTGTGCAGATTTTGGTATCGGTCCTAGCTGATCGTGAAGCTTAGCGGATTTGGACTTGCTTATTGGAGACTCAAGATAGATCTGCTGGCGTCCGCAGACCTTGGAGTCCCCTTCTATCTCCCCTATTTTACTGTTTCTTTTCATTCAGAACGGTTGTATTTCTTCAGACTCTGTTTGTAGAAAATCTTAGAAGCTCGTGAGTTGTGAGTCCAGATCCGAATTGTATCAGATATTATGGGCTTTATGTTATTCCGCATTTCAGTTTTAGCTTCTATTTAGCTTGATTGATTCTATTATTGAAATTGACTAAAATTAGTTTAAAGAATCCTCTAACACTGGCTTGCCTAGCAAGTGAAATGTTAGGCGTCATCACGGTCCCGAAGGTGAGAACTCTGGGTCGTGACAATAATGTTACAGAAGGTAAATGTCACAGGTTTAGATAATTCCTTACCCTTGGAAGAAAAGTCGGATTAACAGGTGCAATTGCAGTTTTGGAGGGAAGAACTCTCACAGGGTAATACCCAAGCATAGTTCCAGCAAGAGTCAAAGCATTCCTCGCACCATCTGCAAACCATATTTGGGACAACATGAAGTTAGACAACAGGCACTCTTTTTTTTTTTTATTTATAACCAAAAAATCTCTATGGGCTAAGCTGGCGCATGGTTCGAAACTCGGTTGATGATGGGCTGGCCCCTCTACCCTTCACCACTTAAATACAAGAGTTTAACTAGAATATGGTGAAAACAGAAAAAAATCACGGTTCAACCTACCTTCATCTGTGAACTCAATGAAGCCAAAACGAAGTACAGAATTTGGGTCACCGCATATACGACAGTCAACAACCTTCAGAACAGTAAGGCCGGCCAGATAAACAAAAAATTATGTTAGCATGGCAGAAAAAGCCGACATAACCAAGACCAGTATTGAAGCAGTGTGAGTAAAAAAAGGCGATGATAACCATGAATGAGTATGGCAGCATGACCAAAAGGAAAGACACTCACACGTCCACAACTAAGAAAAAGTGTTGCAATCGTNGTTGCTCTTCAGTCACCTACACAAAAGAAGAACATAATGCAAATAACAACAAAAACAACCCAGTAGAATCCTATTAATGGGGTCTGGGGAGGGTAGTGTGTACGCAGACCTTACCCCTACCCCGAGGAGTAGAGAGGCTGTTTCCGAAAGACCCTCGGCTCAAAAAAAAAATAATAAAATAAAATAACAAATACAAAAGGACAAAAAGGGAGACAATATTAGTATCACAGCAACACTCATAGGATAAATAGCAACACCATGAAATCCAGAAGAAAGATGCAAAGCAAAGGGAGACAATATTAGTAAATATTAGTATCGCCACAACAATCATAAGAAAAATAGGAACACCGTGAAATCTAGAGGAAAGATGCAAAGCAAAAGCGATAGCTAG
>AWOL01S0062320.1:23680-38862 GCA_000715115.1 Nicotiana otophora
TCAATCGTACGAAGGCCGAAATCTATTTCGACCGTATATAGATAGTCCCCTTGTTTCTCAGGAAGAATGTAGTGAGAAATGATATGATTTTTCAACGACTCGATCGGATTATAAGCTGACGTTTACATTGGGCTCGACCATGACGCACGTGATAGCTGTCCTGTCGATTTAGTCTTTCAAGGTATTTAATGCATGTCAGGCGGTGGTCGGCCACCGCTGATACTGAACCGCCATCGCTTGAACCTATAAATAACCCTTTCTTTTATCTTTTACCACTTTNCTTTTATCATTTATCACTTTTACATCTTTAATCTTCCAAATTTTCCAATTTCTTTTTCGTATTCTCTGAGCTTATTCGCAAATTTGTGATTCCTCTTTGCAAAATTTTTCTTCCAAATTACCAAATCTTTGTCACCTTCTTTAAATCCAAAATGGTCGTCCCCCAAAAAGAAAAGGCCTCTTCTTCCCAATCCGCCGCCGATAAAACACCGGTGTATCCTCGTCCTGAGGAATGCATTCCGGCGGCATGTGTTCTTACCTCCGATTTCAAACTTGATAAAGTTTCGTCGGTTCCTGGGCGATGTGAGCCCGTATCGAGACATATTTGTTCGATAACTCGGGAGCACCTCGAGCGGATAAAAAAATATTATAACTGGGAGAACAAAGACGTGGTAGTGCCGTCTCCTGAAGAAGATATTACTACTTACGTGAGAGGATTTTTAAGCGTGTATACTTACCCTTTCACGTTAGGTTCCTTCGACATTGTTATCATAGATTTTTGCCGTAAATAATTAATAACCCTAGGCTAGATACATCCTTCCTTTTGGCGGATCGTTATTTTGATCCGATATTTTGTGAGTAAAATCTAGGGGATGCCTTTCACCCTCGATTATCTTGTCTGATTATACCATCCTCGCCTTTTTCGAGGAGGGTTAATGAAACTCCAGTGTCGAGCTGCCAAGGCTTTGTTCTCGAGTATAGACGAGGATAAGGATCGAGACTGGATGGGCCGGTTTGTTCGACTGAGGACTTCAGACCTGATCCCGACCGAAAAGATGCCTTTTCCCGAGGAGTGGAACATGAAGCGTATGTATTTCTGCTGTTATCTCCTATTATGTTTTTCTTTCATTCCTTTTCTCACCAATATTCCCCTTTTGTGATGCAGTGGTTCCCTGGATACCTGACGCAGTGCCCGATCTCAAGAACTGGGTACGTGATCTGGTTTCGACCTCCTCATATGCCGAGCGCTCATGGCGCGACTTGTCAAAAGGCCGATGGGAGGCCAAAAATCATGGTGAGCGCCTCTCTCATATCTTTTGGTAATTCGAATAAGATGTTTTTAACATACTTCAATAAAAAAATTTCGTATGCAGGTATGGGCAAGGATGCAGTTTTGAGGCCCTCGTCTATCGAGGAGGAGGCTTCGGCCTCTGTCCCAAAGCCGGTGAAAGATAATAAGAGGAAAAGAGTCCCCTTCCTCGAAGATCAAAAACTGAAGAAGAGGACGGCTCGTAAGCCGAACAAGAATACCATTCCTTTGACCGTAGAATCAGTTCTACGTCTGAGGGATGAAGAAGAGAATGATGGGTCTGCTCTGGCGGCCCGAATAAAAAAAACCACAGACGCTCCACAGGCAGCTGGATCGATGGTGGTTCACAAGGCTCCGCCTCGAGCTGAGGATATATCGGAGAGAGATTCAGGCAGAGTCCCCGAGTTGCTGGAGATTGAAGATGTTTTCCATCGAACGACGGATGGGGGATATGTCTGAAGGGGCTCTTCCCGAATCTTTTCGAACCGAAGAGAATGCCCCAGATAACTCATTTGGGGCAATAACAATCGAAGGCTCGCCCACCTTCCCTGCTTTTTCCACAGGGGTGATTCGGGAAGCCCAAGCTTTGGTGGCTCTCGAATTAGATATGCCTCATGATGGAGAGGATCCTTTTCGTGACTTGTTCATCGGTGTCGAAAACACTGCCGGTACAAGTGACGCATCAGATCTTTTCCACAGAGTGCAGCAGGCTTTGAATTAGGTAGGCCTTAAATCATATGGTGTTACCTTTAAGTTTGCTTTTCTTTTCTAACTTCATTTATTTCTTTGCAGGCCGCGACAGTTCATTGAGAATCATGTTCTCAGTCCCGAACCGAGCTGCGTCAATACGAGGCCGAACTTCAACGGGTTACGGAGGAGAAGAACTCCTTAAAGCTCCTTTTGGGCCAAAGGGGAGAGGAAATATAAATCCTCCAATCTGAGTTGGCCACGGCTCACCAAGATCATATCGGTCTATCCGAGCAGGTAATAATGCTTTTAAAAGCCTATAGGCTTGATACCGGAACGATGGCTAATCTTTCGGTCTCACAGCTACAGCAGAAAATCGAGATGATCGGAAAACTCCATGAAGAGGTTGATGTGATAAGAGCGGAGTCTTTGAAGTGGAAAGAAGGAATGGACCGCTTTGCTGTAGAGACAGAAATTGCTAGAGCCCAATTGTCATCGGCCGAAAACAAACTTCAAAAATTGAAGGAGAAAAGCTCGGTCCAAGCAAGAGGAATAGAGGAGCTCGAGGCTCGGTTGGCCTCTGTACTTGCCAAGGCCGAATCTGACGCCGAAAAGGCAAAGGCTGATGCGGATGCACTCGTGGCCATCTATCGAACCGATGCTAAAGCTGCCCATGTCCAAGCAAGAGAGGCAGCCGAAACCGCCGATACTTGGGCACATTGGGTCGCTGAACTTGCTAAGTGCCGATCTCAGAGGGACACCCTCGAGAAAATCCATGCTCGAGTTTTTGACCCCGCTGAAGAGATAAAAAGGGCCAAAGAACTCGAAGTCGATGCTGAAGCCTTGGTTTCCGATGACGATAATGATGACAGTGATGATGGCGATGGGAGTAAGAGTGGATCCGAGAATGAGGGGGAGCCCGATGGAGAAGAGACCGCTCCTGGGGATGACCAGGAAGCTTAGTCCTTAATATTTACGTTGTAATCAATCATGTAAACAATTTTGTATATAAAAATATCCCATTTTTTGCCGGCTTGCTTATGTTTTGTTTCCTATCTTGTAAAGACTTTATTCACGCGTTATGAATATTTTCACAAGGATTTAAATAACTTAATCAAATTTGGACTTCGTAGCCTCAATAATTGAGCGAGCGCTTACTCAAACTTGAAGCGATATAGCCCTTAGGCTTATTAGTTGAGTCAGTGATTCGAGCTCGAAGAAATATAGCCCGTAGGCGTAATGGTTGAGTGAATGCTTGCTCGAACTCAAAATAAAAATAACCCATAGGTTTAGTAGTCGTGTGAATGATTCGAACTCGAAATAATGTAGCCCGTAGGTATGATAGTTGAGTGAGCGCTTGCTCGAACTTGAAATAAAAGTAGCCCATAAGCTTGGTAGTCGAGTGAATGTTTCGAACTAGGAGTAATATAGCTCGTAGGCGTGATGGTTGAGTGAGCGCTTGCTCGAACTCGAATTAAAAGTAGCCCATAGGCTTGGTAGTCGAGTGAATGTTTCGAACTCAAAGTAATGTAGCCCGTAGGCTTAGTGATCAAGTGAATATTTCGAACTCAAAGTAATGTAGCCCGTAGGCATGATGGTCGAGTGAGTGTTTACTCGAACTCGAAATAAAAATAGCCCATAGGCTTAGTAGTCGAGTGAATGATTCGAACTCAAAATAATATAGCCCGTAGGCGTAATGGTCGAATGAGTGCTTGCTCGAACTCGAAATAAAAGTAGCCTGTAGGCTTGGTAGTCGAGTGAGTGCTTGCTTGAACTCGAGTCGGTGTAGCCCTTGGGCTTCGTTGATTTTTGGTTGGCAGTCCCCGATTTAAGGGGTAGTGGTCGGCCCTTAAGCCTGTTTGCATAATAAATCTCGAAATAGAGGAAATTTTTATTTGGATATAAAATGTGGGTAAAGAAGAAAGTTTTCTTTGTAAGTCATTATACATGTGTTCATGTTTTGTGTCTGGACTCGGGCCAACTACATGAGCATAGTTCATTTTGACCATTTGGCTCTTACAATTTTTTTTATCGGAACCCTGTTGTTATGAAGTAACTTTCTTGCATCGAACTTGATATGTTTGAGGGGTAATGCCCCCCAGTATTTGAGGTCGATTGTAAAGAGGCCTCGGATACTGTCGAATTATTCTAAGTTAGCATGATCAATGCTTGCCTCATTAAAAACCTTGCCGAAAAATCCATTTGGGATAAAATCGGTCTAAGGGAAAAAGAGTGCAACGCATGCTTTCAGACCTAAGACTTCGTATTGAAGGATCTATCTTAGCTCCTGATCGGACTTCTGCAGGGGTTAGTTTTGAAATGTAAACGAATATGGGAGGGTCGTACCTTAGCAGTAGTATCGTTTTAGATGCGACACATTCTAATTGCTTGATAGTTTTTTGCCCTTTATAATACTGAGCTTGTATGATCCCTTTCCGACATTTTCGAGAACCTGATATGGTCCTTCCCAGTTCGGTCCTAGTTTTCCTTCATTTGGATTTTGGGTATTGAGGGTGACTTTCCTTAGCACTAAGTCCCCGGGCTTACAATGGCGGAGCTTGGTTCTTCGATTATAGTATCTTTCGATTCGTTGCTTTTGGGCGGCCAATTGGACGAGAACAGCTTCTCGTTTTTCGTCCGATAATTCGAGGCTAGTGTTCATAGCCTCGCTATTTGATTCTTTTGTTGCATATCAAAATCTGGCACTGGGTTTGCCGACTTCGACTGGTATCAAGGCTTCGGAGCCATATACTAAGGAGAACGGGGTTGCCCCGTACTAGATTTTGATGTTGTTTGATATGCCCAAAGGACTTCGGGTAGGATTTCTCTCCATTTTCCTTTAGCGTCGTTCAACCTTTTCTTTAGGTTTTGAATGGTAGTTTTGTTCGTTGATTCAGCCTGTCCGTTCCTACTGGGGTGATATGGTGTTGATAATATCCTTCTTATTTTGTGGTCTTCGAAGAATTTCGTCAATTTGCTGCCAACAAATTATTTCCCATTGTCACACACTATTTCAGCGGGTATCCCGAATCGACATACGATATGATCCCAGATAAAGTCTATGACCTCTTTCTCTCTCACTTTCTCGAACGTCTGTGCTTCAACCCATTTAGAGAAATAGTCAGTCATAAATAAATTAAATTTAGCTTTACCTGGGGTCGATGGCAGAGGGCCGACGATATCCATTCCCCATTTCATGAATGGCCATGGGGATAGGACTAAGTGAAGTAGCTCCCCGGGTTGATGGATCATTGGTGCAAATCTTTGACATTTGTCACATTTTCGAACAAACTCTTTTGCATCTTTGCCCATATTGATCCAGTAATACCCTGACCTGATTATTTTTAGGACTAATAAATTGGCACAAGAGTGATTCCCACAAGTGCCCTCATGCACCTCACGTAGGATGTAATCAGTATCTCCTGGACCTAAGCATACTGCCAGTGGTCCATCAAATGTCCTTCGGTATAGCGTTCCATCTAAAGCTAACGTGAATCGAGCAGCTTTGGTTCGTAGGGCCCTCGAATCTTCAGGGTCCGATGGGAGCTTTCCATTCTTTAAGTATTCAATATACTTATTTCTCTAATCCCAGGTTAAGCTCGTAGAATTTATCTCAGCATGACCTTCTTCGATCACATATCTCGAGAGTTTTACGACAGTCCCCGAGATCAACTCACCTTCCTCGACCGATGATCCCAAATTTGCAAGTGCATCAGCCTCACTGTTTTGCTCTCGTGGAACATGCTGTAAAGTCTATTGTTTGAAATGGTGTAAAGTGACATGTAGTTTGTCCAAATACCTTTGCATTCTATCTTCTCGAACTTCGAAGGTTTTGTTTACTTGATTTACCACCAGCAAAGAGTCACACTTGGCTTCAATGACTTCTGCTCCCAGGATTTTAGCTAGCTCGAGACCTGCAATCATGGCCTCATACTCGGCCTCGTTGTTAGTCANTTCGGAGCCATATACTAAGGAGAACGGGGTTGCCCCGTACTAGATTTTGATGTTGTTTGATATGCCCAAAGGACTTCGGGTAGGATTTCTCTCCATTTTCCTTTAGCGTCGTTCAACCTTTTCTTTAGGTTTTGAATGGTAGTTTTGTTCGTTGATTCAGCCTGTCCGTTCCTACTGGGGTGATATGGTGTTGATAATATCCTTCTTATTTTGTGGTCTTCGAAGAATTTCGTCAATTTGCTGCCAACAAATTATTTCCCATTGTCACACACTATTTCAGCGGGTATCCCGAATCGACATACGATATGATCCCAGATAAAGTCTATGACCTCTTTCTCTCTCACTTTCTCGAACGTCTGTGCTTCAACCCATTTAGAGAAATAGTCAGTCATAAATAAATTAAATTTAGCTTTACCTGGGGTCGATGGCAGAGGGCCGACGATATCCATTCCCCATTTCATGAATGGCCATGGGGATAGGACTAAGTGAAGTAGCTCCCCGGGTTTATGGATCATTGGTGCAAATCTTTGACATTTGTCACATTTTCGAACAAACTCTTTTGCATCTTTGCCCATATTGATCCAGTAATACCCTGACCTGATTATTTTTAGGACTAATAAATTGGCACAAGAGTGATTCCCACAAGTGCCCTCATGCACCTCACGTAGGATGTAATCAGTATCTCCTGGACCTAAGCATACTGCCAGTGGTCCATCAAATGTCCTTCGGTATAGCGTTCCATCTAAAGCTAACGTGAATCGAGCAGCTTTGGTTCGTAGGGCCCTCGAATCTTCAGGGTCCGATGGGAGCTTTCCATTCTTTAAGTATTCAATATACTTATTTCTCTAATCCCAGGTTAAGCTCGTAGAATTTATCTCAGCATGACCTTCTTCGATCACATATCTCGAGAGTTTTACGACAGTCCCCGAGATCAACTCACCTTCCTCGACCGATGATCCCAAATTTGCAAGTGCATCAGCCTCACTGTTTTGCTCTCGTGGAACATGCTGTAAAGTCTATTGTTTGAAATGGTGTAAAGTGACATGTAGTTTGTCCAAATACCTTTGCATTCTATCTTCTCGAACTTCGAAGGTTTTGTTTACTTGATTTACCACCAGCAAAGAGTCACACTTGGCTTCAATGACTTCTGCTCCCAGGATTTTAGCTAGCTCGAGACCTGCAATCATGGCCTCATACTCGGCCTCGTTGTTAGTCAACCTGGTAGTTTTGATAGATTGCCTAATAGTGTTACCCGTGGGTGGTTTTAAAACTATGCCTAGCCCGAACCCCTTCACGTTCGATGCCCCGTCCGTAAAAAGGGTCCATACCCCCGATGACTTACCCGATTTTAATAAGAGTTCTTTTTCAACTTCGGGTACGAGGGTTGGCGTGAAATCGGCCACGAAGTCTGCTAAAATTTGAGACTTGATGGCCGTATGGGGTTGATATTCGATATCGTACCCACTGAGTTCGACGACCCATTTGGCCAATCGGCCTGATAGTTCGAGCTTGTGCAAAATGTTACGAAGCGGATAAGTGGTTAATACGCATATGGGGTGACATTGAAAGTATGGCCTTAACTTTCTAGAGGCACTTATCAGTGCAAGTGCCAATTTTTCTAGGTGCAGATATCTAGTTTCTGCTTCTCCTAAGGTTCGACTTATATAATAAACGAGAAATTGCGTACCTTGCTCTTCTCGAACTAGGACACCACTTACTGCAATTTTCGATACTGCCAAATACAAGCAAAGTTTTTCGTATATTTTTGGAGTATGAAGTAGTTGTGGGCTTGATAGATATGTTTTAATTCTTTTAATGCCTGTTGGCATTCTGGGGTCCAAGCGAAATCGTTCTTCTTTTTGAGTAGAGAGAAAACTTTATGACTTCGATCTGACGATCTCGAAATGAATCGGCCTAAGGCTGCAATCCGTCCCATTAGCCTCTGCATGGCTTTCACGCTGTCCACGATGGTGATGTCTTCGATGGCCTTAATTTTATCGGGGTTAATCTCGATTCCCCGATTTGACACCATGAAGCCGAGGAACTTGCCCGAACCGACCCCGAAAGCACATTTCTCGGGGTTGAGCTTCATGTTGTATTTTCTCAAAATCTCGAACGTTCCCTGCAAATGGGTCAAATGGTCCTCTGCGCGCAAGGACTTATCTAGCATGTCATCAATATAAACTTCTATTGATTTACTTATTTGTTCTTCGAATATTTTATTTACTAGGCGTTGGTAAGTAGCTCCTGCATTTTTTAGCCCAAGGGAATCGCATTATAACAATATGTTCCATATTTAGTGACAAATGAAGTCTTTTCCTGGTCTTTCGAGTTCATCTGGATTTGATTAAACCCGGAATAGGCATCGAGAAAAGTAAGGATCTCGCGGCCGGCCGTGGCATCGATCATGCGATCGATGTTAGGCAGCGGAAAGGAATCTTTGGGGCATGCTTTGTTCAAATCCTTATAATCCACACACATTCTAAGTTTGTTCCTTTTTTTAGGAACTACAACTACATTGGCTAACCATTCGGGATATTTTACCTCCCGAATGGACCCTATCTTGAGAAGTTTGGTTACTTCGCCCTTTATGAATGCGTGCTTTACCTCGGACTGGGGTCTTCTCTTTTGCTTCACCGGTCTGAACCTAGTGTCCCAGCTTAGCCTATATGTCGTTATGTCTGGTGGGATCCCTGTTATATCTAGATGGGACCAAGCAAAGCAATCAATGTTATCGATAAGAAATTGAATAAGTTTCTTCCTGAGTTCGGGGGTCAGCTCCGTTCCCAGGTATACCTTCCGTTCGGGCCAGTGCTTGATTAGTGTGACTTGCTCTAATTCCTCAATCGTTGATTTGGTAGCATCAGAATCATCGGGAATCGCGAAGGATTGAAGGATCCTCTGATCATCATTTTCTTCGATCTTCTGGTTATCTGGTTGGGTCAAAGCCGATGTCTGTGATTGCTATTTGGTATCTCGTTTCCCTTCTGAGCCGATCCCTTTACTGGTGAAGGCAAGGATATTGGTTTCGCTTCCTCGACGATGGATATTTCTCTTGCAGCTGGTTGTTCTCCGTACACTGTTTTGACTCCTCTCGATGTTGGGAATTTAAGGACCTGGTGTAGGGTCGAGGGTACAACTCTCATGTTGTGGATCCATGGCCTTCAAAAAAGGGTGTTGTATCTCATGTCGCCTTCGATCACATGAAACTTCGTCTCCTGGATGGTCCCAGCCACGTTTATCGGTAGAATTATCTCGCCTTTGGTGGTTTCACATGCCATATTGAATCCGTTTAGAACCAGGGTTGTGGGTACGATTTGGTCCTGCAGGCCGAGTTGTTCTACGACCTTCAATCTGATGATATTGGCCGAGCTACCTGGATCAATCAACACACGCTTAACTTTAGTTTTATTCATGAGTACAGATATTACCAATGCATCGTTATGGGGCTGTATGACTCCTTCTGCATCTTCATCATTGAAGGACAAAGTTCCTATGGGTGTGTAATCTTGAGTTCGAGATCGCTTTTCTCTCACAATCGATATCTTAGTGTGTTTAAGCACCGATCCCTGAGGGGTGTCGGCGCCACCGATGATCATGTGAATGACGTGATGTGGTTCTTCTTGTTCGTTTTGCTTGCCGAAATCCCTATTTTTAAAATGGTTCTTCGCCCTATTGCTTAAAAATTCTCGAAGGTGCCCTTTGTTGAATAACCGGGCTACTTCCTCTCTTAGTTTCCTGCAATCTTCCATTCTGTGACCATGGGTGCCATGATATTCGCACATTTGATTGGGATTCCTCTAGGCAGGATCGGTCTGTATGGGTCGAGGCTATTTAGTGTCTTTGATACGTCCGATAGCCGACACGATGGCAGATGTATCAATGCTGAAGTTATATTTCGATAACCGAGGCACTTCCTTAGATCCGGCAGGCCTATCGAACCTACTTCTGTTCATCAGGCCCCGGGACCCTTGACCTCGATTACTTCTTTTGTTATTTTGCCCGGGGTTATGTCTCGATTCACTAACTCTGCGGTTTTCGTTGTACGGTCGGTATCGATCCCCGATCGGACCTTGTTCTCGATTAATATCCCTTCGAACAACGGGTTCAGACCCCAATTGATCATCTTCGACCCTAATTTTTGATTGGTACCGATTGTGCACGTCGGCCCACGTGATGGCTGGGTATTCGAGTAGGTTATGCTTTAATCGTTGTGTAGCCGTCGAACTTCGTTCGTTCAAACCTTGAGTGAAAGCCTGAATAGCCCGATCGTCTGAATAGCCTAAAAACGAGATACGAACTCCCTCAGCATCTCCCTATCCTTTTGTCCTACCTTGAAGAGGTCTGATTTCCTTGTTGCAACTTTTATGGCACAGGCATGTGCTTTCACAAAAAATCTGCTAACATTCCGAATGAGTCGATGTAATTTGGTGGCAGGTTGTGATACCAAATCATTACTCCTTTCGAGAGGGTCTCTCCGAATTGTTTTAACAACACAGATTCGATTTCATCGTCTTCTAAATCATTGCCCTTGATGGCGTATGTATAAGAAGTGACATGCTCGTTGGGATCGGCCGTTCCGTTATATTTGGGAATTTCGGGCATACGGAATTTTTTGGGGATTGGTTTTGGGGCTGCGCTCGAGGGAAAAAGGTTTTTGCACGAATCTTTTTGAATCCAACCCTTTTATCATTGGTGGAGCTCCCGGGATCTGATATACCCTGGAGTTATATGTTTCTACTTTTTTATCATTGGCTTCGACTCGCTTTGTGAGTTCATCGAGAAATTTAGCAATTTCGGGAGTAGTCCCCGATTCTTGCTCATTTGACTTCACTATGGCTGGCTCCGTTCTGTGGGTGATTTCTCGAGGTGGATTGGGCTCCGGCCTGCTTTGTAGTTGGGTTTGGCTCTGCAACTGCGCTATTGCTGCCTGTTGAGCTTGCAACATTTCAAAAATCATACGCAAGCTGACGCCGTTTTCCTCGATGTTATGGGTATCTCGAGCTGCAGACCGAGTGCCCCCATGAATGCTATTTTCGGGTTCAGAATGTAGGTTCGCCTCAATGGCCACATGCGAATTGATATCTATTGGTGCTCCGATTCGAGCTCCAACGGCGTTGACAAGTGGTCTTTCCGTACTAGGTGTCAAGTTATTGTTCTCATCTTGAAGACCGGCTTCGTTGTCGATTGGTGTGGCCATTTGACTGGTAGTTAGTCGTTGCTAATCCGAAATCCAAGATATTTTCGAAAACAAGCGCAAAACACAGCGGTGTGTTTTTGCAGATTCGTATCAAATAACCACGGTTATCCTTAGCCCCACGGTGAGCACCAAACTGTTTACCCAAAAAACGGATAGAGTTGAATTTGTACGCAGTTCTAAGGATATATGATGTAGCTTAATACAAATCGTAAGGATAAATAGAAATATCAAGCATGGACTGCAAATAATGCAAAAATAGACAATGTTGTAAAGAAGATGAATTTTAGGACTAAACAAGTGGAATCAAATTAAGAAGCTTGAAAGAACAACTCTTCACTATAGGAGAATATGGTGCTTGAATTACAATGTTAGCAAAGACTTGCCCTTACAGAAATGATAACTATCCCCTTTATAGTAGAGGGATCTTACTTTAGATATATTTAAAATTACGTAATGGGAGACCCATGATAAATCAGTTTTTCTACAATTCCTGCCAAGATTCTCTCCTCTAGTGGGATTGCAACGACTCCTGTCTATACGCTCGATATTGACTCGAGTTTTTGATCTTGCCTTGAGCTCTCGATCTTGGATTAAGCTCGATTCTGACTCGGACCCTTGAATTGATTCGGGGTCAATGTTGGTCGGTCTCTGGATCATAAGCTCGAGAACTTTACTTTGCATCATAGTTCGATTTGGATTCGAGCTTGATAATAATATCGAGCTCGACATCGATCGGCCCCTCGGACTCGAAGCCTGTTTGTACCATCTTTGGAACCCATCTCGAAGTCTTACTTCGATAGATTATGTTTCGAACTCGATCAATCGTACGAAGGCCGAAATCTATTTCGATCATATACAGTTATTTTAAAACAAACAAATTACTTGACTGGCCACATTTTGCAGATAAGGTGAGAATTTGCTTTAAACAGAAGGGACTCAAGTCGGTGGAGGGAAGATTAGCAAAACTCTAACAAGTCACCACCATATCAAAACTACAAGTCATATTCGAGGACATCGCTAACGATCCCGATGATATATCAAAAAAGCTTATGGTAAGGCTTTTTATTTCTGGTCTTAGAGAGGATATTAAGAATTCGGTACTAAGCCATGAGCCCAAAAGCTCTGAAGATGCTCTTAGATGGCCCTACACGAGAAAGGAATGGCTCGATCCCCATTCACCAATAAAGGTACCCCTCTTTTACTCGGTCATAATTCCTCATCGTTATGTAAAACTTCCTCCACAACATGTGCACCCTCAAATCCCTCTGTTCAAACAGCGGCCTGACTACCATTGAAACGACTCACACATGCTAAAATTCAGAACCATCGTAAGAATGGACTATGTTACTACTGTAAGGAGAAATATACAGTCATGCCCAAATGCAAATTCCCACCATAATTATTGCTTCTCACAGATAGGTCCGACATTGAACCAACCTTACTAGAGCCTTATGTCTCCGATGACATATTGGTAGAAGAAATGCAATGTTTAGAATTACAATAGCAATCGGCTATTTCCTTTCATGCATTGGCCAGTAGAAATTCTTAGACTACGGTTCAATTTCTCGGCCACGTGAATAGGTCCCCGGTCTAAGTCTTAGTGGACGGGGAAATGACTATAACTTTATCCAAACTTGAGTGGCGACTTTCGTATAGTTAATAGTGGAAGTCATTCCTCATTTGCGGTAGCACTGGGTAACGATTAATGACAAGGTATGAAGGGGTTATTCAGAAAGTTTCGCTCATTATACAGGGATGAAACCTCACTTTTGATCTGTACGTTCTTCTATTACGTGGAGTTGATATGCTTCTAGGTGCATCTTGGTTCTCCATGTTGGGACGAGTGGTCACTGATTACGCCTAGCGTATCTTTGAATTCATTCATCAGGGAGCTACTATTAGTTGGAAGGGGTTGGTACTATCCAACGCCCAGTGAGTGCAATTGCATAGCCTACGTAGATACACATCCATGGATGTCATTTTCTCTTATTACTACTTGCAAATAGTGCACTCTAAATTCAAAACGTACTAGCAACTTTACCCTGCACTCCTTACCCTTTAGCATTGTTCATAGATGTATTTTAAATCCACATGAGCTACACCTAACTAAACCATAGGATCACACAATTCACTTGGTCACCAGCATCAGACCTGTTAACATTAAACTTTATCGGTATGCTTACTTCCAGAAATAATTAAGGATGAAACATGGTCAAGAAATGCAGCAGGGAGGGGTGATTCGAGCCAGCACCAGCCCTTATTCCTCTCATGTGTTGTCAGTTCACAAAAAGGATAAAACTGTATACGGTCAAAATAAATTTCGGTCTTCCTACGTTCGATCTAGTTCAAATGGTAAGCAACCGGAGTGGGATTTTGGGATGCGTTCCGAAGGCAGTACAAATGAGCCTCGAGTCCGAAGGCTGATAGAGGAGTCAGCTCGATACTTTTATCGAGCCCGTGACCGAATCGGTCCGCAAGGCATTGCTTCGAGGTCAGAAATGTGCTACGCCCACCCCGGAGGTCGAACTCAAGCCAAAACCGGGGGTTCGACCCAATAACGAGTCCGAGCCAGTGTCGAGCTCACAGACAAGAGTCATTACAACCGCACTAAGAGAGTGAATCTTGGCGGGAATCGAGGAAGAGACAAATCATCATGGGTTCTCCACTATATGCTTTATTTTATTATAAATGAAGTAGGATCCCTCTATTACAAAACGGGGGATCCTTGTAAGCAGGGAAGACAGAAAAATACATTGTAACAAAAGATCACTTCTCATATTGAAAGATATTTCCTCATGCTTGTTTTATTTTACCTTATTCATTCTTTTGCTCACTATTCCCATTCTCATAGCCAAGAACAAATATTTCTATTTCCCTGTACGATTTGTATCAAATTGTATCACATATTCTTAGAACCATACACAAATTTAACGTTATTTGATTTTTTGGGTAAACAGATTGGCGCCCACCGTGGGGCTAAGGATAACAGTGATTGTTTGATATAAATCTGTAGTATACACAATCTACAACTTCGAATCAGCAATGGCTTTACCTATCGACCACGAAGTCGGCCTTCAAGATGAGACCAACAACTTGGTACCCGAGGCGGGAAGGCCACTTGACGATGGCACTGAGGCTCGAATCGAAGTACCCGAAATTCGAGCCGAAGTACCATTAGATGTTAATTCGCAAGTGGCTCTTGAAGCGAACTAACGTTCCGAACCGAAAAAAAGCATTCAGGGCGGTACTCGATCCGTAGCTCGAGACACCCATAACGTGGGGGAAATCGGAGTCAGCTTGCGCATGATCTTCGAGATGTTACAAGCCCAACAAGTAGCGATAGCTTAGTTGCAGAGCCAAACTCATATACAAAGCAGACCAGACCCCGGTCCGCTTCGAGAAATCACCCCCTGAACGGAGCCCGCCATAGTGAAATCAAACGAGCAAGAATCGAAGACCACTCCCGAAATTACTAAATTGCTCGAGGAACTCACAAAATGAGTCGAAGCCAATGACAAGAGAGTGGAAACATACAATGCCAGAGTCGATCAGATCCCTGGAGCTCCACCAATGATAAAAGGGTTGGATTAGAAAAAATTCATACAAAAGCCTTTTCCCTCGAGTGCGGCCCCAAAACCAATCCCCAAAAAATTCCGTATGCCCGAAATTCCTAAATATAACGGTACGACCGATCCTAACGAACACGTCACCTCTTACACATGTGCCATCAAGGGTAACGATTTGGAAGACGATGAGATCGAATCCGTATTATTGAAAAAGTTCGGGGAGACCCTCTCGAAGGGAGAGATGATTTGGTATCACAATCTGCCGCCAAATTCCATCGATTCTTTTGCCATGTTAGAAGATTCGTTTGTAAAGGCACATGCTGGTGCCATAAAGGTTGCAACAAGGAAATCAGACCTCTTCAAAGTAAAGCAAAGGGGTAATGAAATGCTGAGGGAATTCGTATCCCGATTTCAAATAGAACGCATGGAATTGCTACCGGTCACAGACGATTAGGCCGTCCAAGCT
>AWOL01S0062327.1:0-15871 GCA_000715115.1 Nicotiana otophora
GATATATTCCAAACTCTGTATGGTAGTTTTATGACGTTGGTTTTGTCACATTAGGTCAGAGAAGTTATATTCAGTCTTTCGGGTTGGATCTCTTTTATGTGTAATCCAAATGTTATAGATAGTTCTTCTTATCACTATATCAACCTTGTTTTCTCCACCTCCTCCTTCTTCTTGGATCCTCGTTCTCTTGCTCTTTCCCGTCGAGGATATAATGGAGTACTGTGTGGTATAATGGAGGTTTTTAACTTTAATGGCTTATAGTAAACTTAGGTTTTCTCTTCCATGGAATTATATATGGAGTTTTCTCCAATAATCTTGCCCAAATATGACATTAATGTCGAATATGATACCTTTCTCATTTTTGTTTAAGTAAATTGTAATTACCTGTTTTAACCTTTAAAAGTTAGCAATTAAAGTATTACCATTCATCTATTGATTAAGAGATGGAGAGTATTTTCCTTATAAATCAAAAATCAATATGGGAATTTGGAGAAAGTAAAGATTACCCCGAAGCTATTCTGATTTATGATCTACAGTTTCTTTAAACAATGAGAAACTTTACCTACCAACATCGTATATTATGTGACTACCTTCTTTCAATTTCCAATGTCTCACCTTTACGTCATTTGATTTATTTTCTCCTTAGAGTTTTGAAACCTTATTAATTTAATGTAACTTGTGTTTACCCTAAAAACGGATAACAATTGAATTTATACGTCGTTCTAAGGATACATGATATAACTTGGCACCAATTAAGAGAATACATTAATATTGAATTTGATGATAAAAGAAATAAATGCAAACCAAACGAATCGAATAACCTTGGCCCTCGAATTCGATCACTTTTGAATCAAGAGAAGTTTCAACTTTATATAAGAACAGAGTAACAAGATAATGAAAGCTAGAGAAAGACAGTGTATTGCTTTATGTTGTGTAAAAGTCATGCCCCTTTACAAATGATCATATCCCCTTATATATAGTAGGGGAGTCCTACTCTTAATACAATTCTAAATGAATTAAGAAATATCATGATTGGCTAATTAATCAGCCTATACTTGATACATGCCGAGATCTCCGCCATGATCTACGCTCGATCGTGGATATTTTGCTTTTTTGTTATCTGACTCAGCAAGTTTCCCTCGATCTCGCCTGATCTCGACTTTGTTCGGTCCCGAGGTCACGATCTTGGCGATATAATTTCACACCTCGGTTCGATATGATTCGAGGTCGGACCTTAATCTATCATATGTCAGTCTCGATTAGTCAAGCAAGGGGCGAGCCTGGTTTTGGCCGTATACAGATAGTCCCCTCATTTCTTAGAGAGAAAATGACGAGAAACGACATGAATTTCCGAATCCCGTCTCGATGGGCCATGACGTAAGCAACGAACTCGACTATAATGTATGCGACAAATGGATATCGAAACGTCCCGTTAGTCCAGTTATCAGGGCATTAAATGCCTGCGAGTCGCTGGTCGGCCACTACCAATTTTGAACAGTCACCAGCAAGCTATAAGTATCCAATTTTTCTTCATTCTAAACTTTACGCTCAAAGCTCCACCTATTCTTGTTTTTCCATCAAAAATCCCTTTGCTTTGCAACTCTTGCACCTAAATTTCTTAAACTTTCAACAAACTGCATGCCATCTTAATTCTCTTTCCTCCTGTTCTTCAATGGTGAAAACTTTTAAGAACGTACTACAAAAGGAGACCGCTTATGCATCACGACTCGCCGCTGGCGAGGGTGCGTCGGAGCCTCACCCTAAGGAATTCATTCTGGCAGGGTGCCCCACTATTACCGATTATACGGTTAAAAGACCTCCTCAGTACCGGGATGATATGAGCCGCTCTCGAGATACATATGCTCAATCACCAAGGATCTCCTCACCAAGGTTAAAGAGGACAACAACTAGGTCAATTAGCATATGGTGGTACCTTCTCCCGAGGAATCGATCACTACCCACATCGAGAGTTTTCTAAGTGTTTAACTGATCCCTTCACGTTGGGTACCTTAGACCCTATCATCATTGCCTTTTGCAAGATGTCTGATGTGACCCTTGGCCAGATCCACCCCTCTTTCTCGAGAATAGTGATTATCCTTCGACTTTTTGTAAGAAAATTTGAGGGATGTCCCTTTACCCTCGACCACCTTATGCACCTCTATAGTCCCCGACTATACCGAGGAGGGCTGATCAAGCTTGCTAGCCGGGCCAGTAAGACTCAGTTCTTGAGCATAGACAAAGCGCGAGACCAAGGTTGGATGGGCCAAGCTTTTTGAGTAAAGACTTCGGACTTGATCCCTCTTGAAGACATGCCATTTCCCGAGAAATGGAACATGAAACGTAAGTGGTGTTTCACTTTGAAGGTTCAATCTTGTTGTTTTCCTTCTCATATCTTTCTTCAATGATATTTTTGGTGTCGCAGATATGGCCCAGATGCCGGACGTAATTACTAAACTTTAAGGAATGGGTCGAGGGCCTTGTGTCACATAGGCCGTATTCCGAGCGGGCTTGGATGGAATTGTCGAAAGGTCGATGGGAGGCCTGCAATCATGGTAAGAGCTTTTCCTAGATACATCTGATATCATTTCTTTTTATCATCGGTTCCTGATTTGTGATGTTTTTATTTAGGAGGTTTACCAATTGACGTCGAAATGAGGCCTCCATCAGCTGATGATGATATACACGCCAACCCCCTATTCCGAAACAGGTCAAATCGAAGGGGAAAAGAAAATCCCTGATTCCCTCTGACTCCGAAAAGAAGACACCAAGGAAGCGGCTAGCGCATAAGCCCAAAACAACTGGGGCCCACGAATTCTCATCGGACTCACTCAAACGGTTGAGGGACGTGTCCAAGGAAAAAGAAGATTCTGAGCTAGTGGCCCAAGTAAGATGCAGCTCTGAGATGCCTCGAGTCATGGAGGTCTTAGTAGAGACAATGGCTGAAGTCATCGAGAGGGTCGAGAAGATAACGTACCCAAAGAGGTGCCTGGGGTGATTGACATTTCTGGGTCACCCTCATTTACGGATTCTGTGATTAACGAGGCTCAGGAGTTGAAGGGTAAACTTGTCGAAAGGGCGCAGGGAGCAGCCGATCCTTTTAATAACTTTTTTGATAGCCTCGACTTTACGGCTTTGGAAGGTGCTACCGGTTTGGGTGTCTTACCGGTGCCAAATAAGGTACCGTCATCGGGCGCTACTGGGTCTTCATCGAGCCCAAAATTGGTGGATCGATTCCCTGCCCTGAGCGTTAACCTCGATCACAGGCGATCGATAACTTTTTCTATCCCCAAGGATGCCCGTGTTTTCTCTACCCCTGTGGGGGTTGCTAGCTATCTCAGATGCTTAGTGACCGAGGAAGACCAGGCCATGATGAATGCGGTGGAGGCGCCTTGCCTATTTAACGAGGCTCAACATGCTTTGAATTGGGTAAGTTTGAGGCTCACTTCATTATTTATTTTAAACTTGAAGTTATAAATAATTCTGACATCTCTCTTCGGGCGTGCAGGCTTCGGTGTTGCATCATGAGGCTTTCTTTAGAATCCGGGAAGAGCATGAGGCTAAGGTCCGGGAACTCACCTAGAAGGAGGATACTTACAAGCTTCTGAGTGAGAAGCTCTGGGCTGATTTAGAAGCGGCTCAGAATGAGCATGTCGAGATAGCCTAGTAGGTATTTCAAGTGCTTCACGACAGTGAAGATGAATTAGATATAGTAACTAATGATCCGATCCTGTAGGTCCGGCAGAGGCTCGAACCGATCGGGCAGCACAAGACACACGTAGATGTGATACAAGTCGAGGCTAAATAATTCACAAAAAATATGGACATCTTAGCCTCGAAAAAGGAAACTATCCAAGCACAACATGAGTCGGTCGAGACCCAGCTCCAAGATGCAAAAGAGAAAGCCTAGGTGCAGGTCAAGAAACTCGAGGAGCTTCAATATGAATTGGACTTGTCTATTGTTTATAAAGAAAACTTGGCCAATGAACTCGGAGTGGCCAGATCTAAGGTGGACATGGCCAACACCAAAGCTGATGCTAACGTTGCCTAGTTCAAGGTCGATGTCTAGGCCATCCAGGTGAAGGCCAAGAGTATAGTGGATCATGCAAGACGGCAGGCTCGAAGGGAAGCCCTCGAGGGGTTAATGCTCAAGGCTTCGATGTCCTGGCCGAAGTAAAAAAAATGCTAAGAGAGAAGAAGCCATGGCCCGGAAGCTAGCCCTTTCTGAGGAAGATTCCGAGAGCTTAAACGAGTCTGAAGACGGGGAATATCCCGAGGATGGAGATGCTACCTCCGATGAAGACGAGGCCACTTATGCCTTTATATTTTTTGCTTTCTTTTGCATCTTTTTGAGGTCGTTTTGACCATTGCAAATTTTTGTACTAGGCCATTCTGGCCTTTGTAAAAAAGAATTATTATATATATAAGGCTTTCTTCCCATTCTGGCTCTCAAATTGTTCCTTTTCTTTATTACTTATATTCACAAAGATCGGAATGCTTTAGCATAAAATAACTTAGGTTGTGTAAGTCCGGACAAACACCGCCTTTACATTATTTTTCTTTGAGGCATATCGGGGGTTCATTATTACTGGGAACTTTCTCCAGAAGTAGGTAACTCTAATTATAGTTTTCCAAGAGTATCCTTTAGAACCGGTTGTGAAAATGTTTCTTTTTCAAAGGCCAAGTTTTTGTTACGGATTTTGGACTTCTCCGAGCCGTGTTAATTTTGCCATAGCCTTTTAGTTCGGGAGCTTCCCATTGAGCTTGTTTATTCCTGAGTTATCCGGTCTCTCCCCAGATAACAGTCCCCGAGTGGGGTGGCCGTGGCCTTTAGAATCTGGGGAGTTGCCTAATAGGTCTTTTGCCCCCGAGGCCCAGTGACTTGGGTCGTTTGACTTAGATGGCAGTGCCCGAGTGAGGGAGTGGTCATTCGCATTCCGGTTATGTGTTGCCTCTGGGCTCATTATTTTCGGAAGTACGAAGCTCTTTAGGGGATATAAAGAGGAAAAAATTCCAAACATAAGATGATTGCACTGAAAGTACTTCTCTTTCTTCTCGATCAAAACAGTCATACATGCATATAAGTTTTATGCTAGTGCTTGAACAATCTATGTGGGCACGGTTTGTTTCAACTGTTTGGCCCTTACAATAAATCCTATCTATCGAGACCCTTCCTTTGTGAATTAGTTTCCTCACTAGAGTTAATATTCAGAGATAATGCATATCCGAGGGTAGCCCCCAAGTATTTGCGATTGGTTGCAAAGAAACCTCAGATATTGTTGAATTGATCTTCGGTGCCGATTCGTAATCGGGCATAATTCTAAGTTAGCATGATTCATTGTTGCCTCATTAAAAACTTCTCCGAAAAACCCATTTGGGAAAAAATCAGTCTAAGGGAAAAAGAGTGCAATACGTGCTTTTAGACTTAAAGACTTCATGTCGTTCGCCAAAACATCCATTGTCATTTCTCGTTGACCACCTGCAAGTGTTCGTCTCAAAAAAAGAAATGAAATGGGGTCGTACCTTAGCAGTAATACCGTTTTTGGTGAGATATATTCCAATTGCTCGGTAGCTATTCTCCATTCATCGTTTCGAGCTTGTAGGACCCTTTCCTGGTGACCTCGAGAATCTGGTATGGTCCTTCCCAATTCGAACCCAATTCCCTTTTCGTTCGAATTTTGGGTGTTGAGGGTGACTTTATTAAGCACTAAGTCCTTGACATTAGAATATCGAAGATTGGCTCTTCGATTGTAGTATCTCTCGATCCGTTATTTTTGGGCGGCCAATCTGACGAGGGAGGCTTCATGCCTTTCATCCAATAGTTCCAGGTTCATATTCTTGGCCTCGTCTTTTGATTCCTTTGTTGCATATCGTTACCTGATACTCGGCTCTCTGACTTCGACTGGTATTAGAGCTTCGGTGCCATAAACCAATGAGAATGGGGTGGACACGGTACTGGCTTTCGAGGTTGAGCGGTATTCCCAAAGAACTTCGGGCAGAATTTCCTTCCACTTTCGTTTGGCGTCGGTTAGCCTCTTCTTATTATTTTGGATGATGCTTTTGTTGGACGATTCGGCTTGCCTGCTCCCTCTAGGATGATAAGATGTTGATAGGATTCTTTTTATCTTATGATCTTCAAACAAATTGGTTACTTTGCTGCCGATGAACTATTTCCCGTTGTCACACACAATTTCGGATGGGATGCCGAACCGACATATGATGTGGTCCCAAATGAAGTCGATGACATCCTTCTCCCTAACCTTCTCGAAGGCCTGTTCTTCAACCTACTTAGAAAAATAGACAGTGATAAATAAAATAAGTTGAGCTTTACCTGGTGCCCATGGAAGAGGGCCAACGATGTCCATTCTCCACTTCATGAATTGCCATGGTGACAAGACTCAAAGGAGTAGTTCCCTGGGTTGGTGAATCATCGATGCATATATTTGGCATTTGTCGCATTTTTGAACATACTCTTTCGCATCTTTTTCCATGTCGATCCAGTAATTTTCGACTCGGATTACCTTTTCAACCAATGATTCGACATCGTAATGATTTCCGCAAGTGCCCTCATGAACATCCCTCAGAACATACTCGGTATCTCCCGGTCACAGACATATCGCTAGTGGACCATCGAACGTTCTTCTGAAAAGCATACTGAGTCACAAGCTACAGAAATTAAATAGTATCTCTATACACCAGAGTCTAATAAAAAGAAATACAGGAAGTGTTTGACACGGGGGAGAATAGAGGGGGACTCTGAGGTCTGCGGATGCGACAAATATACCTTGAAGTCTCCAAAACTGTCTCGACTCACTGGTAATACGGCTTATAACGAGCACCTGAATTTGCACACATAACATATGCGGAAGAGTAGCATGAGTAAACCATAATGGTACCCAGTAAGTGTCAAGCCTAACCTCGGTAGAGTAGTGACGAGGTCAGGTCAAGGCTCTACTGGAACATAATAACAAAACAGATGATACAATAGATTGAAGCAAAATGGAGAATTTAACCGAAAGGAATTCACAGAGAACTAACAACAAACAAACAATGTGATAACAACAGGGGTGCTACCGAGATACTGTCTCGTAGTCCCAAAAGTAAATAAGCGAGGAGATCTCCCGAGGTACTGCCTCGTAGTCTCAAAATTAAACGTGCAGGAGAACTCCCGAGCTACTGCCTCGTAGTCTCAAAAGTAAATGTGCAGGGAGAACTCCTGAGCTACCGCCTCGTAGTCTTAAAAGTAAATATGTACAGGGAGAAGTCTCGAGGAACCGCCTCGTAGTCTCAAAAGTAAATATGCAGGGAGAACTTCCGAGGAACCATCTCGTAGTCTCAAAAGTAAATGTACAGGGAGAACTCTCGAGGAAACCACCTCGTAGTCTGAAAAGTAAACACACAGCTCAATCTGAAAAAGACAACAGTTAAGAATAAGATTTCTACAGTTATACTAATAAAGAATAAGGAAAAGTAGGAAGTCAACTAGGCATGCTTCGCAGAGTTTTAATAAGCAGTTAAAGCATGTAGACATGCGATATTAGACTAAACAGGATAGCTACACATGTTGGAACAACTCAATTATGAATGAAAACAGACTAATACTCATTTAAATTGTATAACTCAATTTAAAGGAAAAACAAATTACTACTCAGTAAAATAAATCGGGTTTTACAACAAATAGCTCGTATACGTACTCGTCCCCTCACGTACACGACTCTCTCATATCACAACAGTGCCAAATCCTAAGGGGATTTCCCCCACACAAGGTTAGGCAAGCCACTTACCTCAAACCAAGCTCAATAAATCGTTAACAATGCCTTTTCCACGAATATCCGGCTCTGAATGGCCCAAGTCTAGCCAAAATCAATTACATACCCTAAATACAACTATAAGAAATTAATCTAAATAATGAAATCAAAGCTAAAGCAAGAAATTAAAAAATCGCCCCAAAAGGTTTCTCCGGGCCCACGTCTCGGAATAGGGTAAAAGTCACAAAATATGAACACTCATTCACTCATGAGTTCACTCGTACCCAAATTATCCAAATCTGATGTCAAAATCTCAATCAAAACCCATATTCTTAGTTGAATAAGTTCATCCCATTTTCCACAAATTTTCAATCCAAATCCGAAATTAAATAATAAAATCAATCACAGATTAGTGGAATATAACCACAAAGGAGTTAAGAATCGTTACCCAAAAGCTTTCTCTTAAATCCGAGCTATCAAAGTCCTAAAATAAAAATGGGAAAATCAACACTCGATATCCTATTTTCTGCCTAGTAAAATCGCTTTTGCGAGCCTTCAACCGCACCTGCGGTACCGCACATGCGGGAAATCCATCGCAGGTGCGAAAATTACTTAAATGGCTGGGACCACATGTGCGAGATTTGAGCTGCACCTGTGAGCCCGCTCCTGCGGTTTGACTTCCGCATCTGCAACCCCCACCCAGGCCGCCCATACCGCTCCTGCGACCATCACTCCGCATCTGCGGAAGCACAGATGCGGCTCCCTTCTCGCACCTGAGCTCACAGACCTTCTTGACCAAAAGCGCACCTGCACCCTTCACTCCGCACGTGTGATCCCTGACCTGCGGTCTCCCTATCGCAGGTGCGAAACACTAGAAACCAGCAAAGCTTCAGCAATTGCATAAGTCCAAATTAAATCCGTTAAGCATTCGAACTACCCCTGAGGGCCCCGGGACCTCAACCAAATATACCAACAAGTCCTAAAACACTACACAAACTTAGTCGAGCCCCCAAATCACATCAAACAACAACAAAAACATGAATCCCCCTCCAATCCAAACTTAATGAACTTGAAACTTCAAATTTCTACAACCGATGCCGAAACCCATCAAACCACGTCCGATTGACCTCAAATTTTGCACATAAGTCAGACAACTTCTTGTATTGGAATTTGATTTGATATTTCATGGAAATAATTATATTATGGATTTTTTATCTGCAAATAATTAATGAAATAATTTAAACAGAGGCGTTAATATAATTATCAAGAATTTTGATTAATGAAAGTGTTGCCCTATAATGAGTATTTCCATCTCTGTTGATTGTCTTGAGGTTTTATATATGTTTTGTGGAGCCTTGTTCTATTTTTGAGAAATATATTGATTTTACTATATCATTAGAGTTGGTTGTGGTCATTGGGCAATTTGTGATAGGAATTGATTGTGTTGTGCTGTCATGATAAAATTTCGTGTAAATTGTTATGTGATTTGAATTATTATTATGAGGATATAAGGGTGGCATTTCATTGTTGATATTATATGGGTATAGGGTGGCATTTTTCTGTGGTTATATGTGTTGGGATATTGTCTGGGCGGAGTGATAAGGGTGGCTATTATACGAAGTGATAAGGGTGGCTATTGATATTGTCAGAGCGGAGGGATAAGGGAGGCTATTATAGGAGTGATAAGGGTGGCAATAGGAGAGATAAGGGTGGCTATTGTCATAGATGATATATGATGATGTAGAGTTATTGTGTTGGTAATTGTGATGTGATGATGTGGGGTTATTGCACTGGTAATTTTCATGTGATGCTGTGATTTTCCTTGTGTTTATTTTATATCTTGTGCAATTTGTCTTGCTGTTTCGGTTAACTTGATAATAGTCTTATCTATATTTAAATTGGGAGCTTGTTTCTATTACTAGGTGAATTATGAAATGAAATGTGGGCACGAGGTGCCGTGAGTAAATAATGATAATATTGGCACGTGAATGGTCCGTGAAGTTGTGATATGAAATGTGGCACAAGGTGCCGTGAGTAAATGATGATGATATTGGCACGTGAGTTGTTTGTGCGGTTGTGATAGAGAAATTGGCACGAGGTGCCGTGGAAATATGAATGTAGGTAGAGACCCGTATTTTACGATTATGAAATGAAGTGTCATAGGGTGAATTTTATTTGAAAGATATTTATTTGAAAGAATTATATTTGAAAGATATTTATTTGAACGGAGTATATTCAAAATATATTTATTGGAAAGTATTATATTATGAAGATTATTACTTGAAAAGCATATAGGCGGAAGATTTATATCTGGAGGACTTGATTAATTGGTTGTACTTGTATTCATTATTTGATGAGCAATATTTATGGTGTTCTTGTTGCCCTACTATGTATATCACTGGTTGATTATTGTTTCCATCATTGTTATTTGTTTACTATTATTTTTGTATACTATATTGCATAGGTTATTAGACTAGTGAATGTCTTGACTGTACCTCGTCACTACTCCACCGAGGTTAGTCATGATACTTACTGGGTACCGACTGTGGCGTACTCATGCTGCACTTCTGCACATGTTTGTGCAGAGCCGGGTATTGGAGATATCGAACTCGGACAGATTTAGAGTGCGATCGCAAGGATTCAAGGTAGAGCTGCTTGGTCATTGCAGTCCCTTGGAGTCTTTCCATTTTTATTGTACTGTTAATTATTAATGAAACAATATTGAGTATTCGATCCTTGAGATCATTTCATATATTCAGTTAGCGTTCGTGACTCAGTATTACCAGTCTTGGGAGGTTTTTTGTAAATTATTTCCACTGTTAGTTTCTATTAAAAATATGGCTTGAATTGTAATTATAATCGACTTACATAGTCTTAGAGACTAAGTGCCATCACGACGCCTGTGGTGGGAATTTGGGTCGTGACATTATAAGTTTCCACCTTCTTGTCGTTTGCTTCAATCTTCTTTCCCCCGACTCAACTTCTTTCATTAGTTCTTCGAGCATCTTTATGATTGCGGAATCAGCCCCCGATTCATTCCCGTTTGATTTCTTTGAACTAATTCGAACCTATGAACAACTTCCTGGGACGGCTCGGGCTCGATCCTGCTTGGTACATGATTCTGGTTTTGGAGCTAGGCTATCACCGCTTGTTGAGCATGCAACATCTCGAAGATCACCCGAAGGCTGATTCTACCCTCTTTGCCGCCTTATGCGCTCTGAGCGGCCGATCAAACATCCCTATGGATGCTACTCTCGGGATCGATGGCCAAATTTGCATTGACAGCTACATGCGAGCTGACGTCGATTGGATCTACAGTCGGAACTCCATCGAGGTCAACTGGAGGTACGTCGTTCCCTAGTGCTATGTTGTCATTTTTGTCATGGTGACCGAAGTTATTGTCCACGTGTATGGGTGTTGCCTTAGAGTTCGACATTTTGATCCTGGAATCAAAGATACTCACAAGAACAAGTGACAAATAGTGTGTGTTACGAAAGTTAGTACCGGGCAATCACTATTATCCTTAGTCCCACGGTGGGCACCAAACTGTTTACCCTATAAACGGATAACAATTGAACTTATACGTGGTTTTAAGGATATGTGATATAACTTGGCACAAATTAAGAGAATATATTAATATTGAATTTGACTATAAGAGAAATAAATATTGTAATGACTCGACTGGTTGTTTTGCTTTCTAGGACCCCGTTCCCCTGAATAACACTCCCCGTATGTACTTTTACTTTTTTATGACTTGTGGGGATGGTTAGTTTGAGATTTTGGAGGGTTCGGGTTGAAATTGGAACAATTGGTTCCTTAGGTTGGCCTAAGAGGCTAAGTTTGACTTCGTCAACATATTGAAAAAATGACCTCGGGATCGGGATTTCACAGTTCCAATAGGTTCGTATGATGCTTTTGGACTTGGGCGTAAGCTCGGTTCGGGTTTTGGATGACCTGGGAGTGTTTCGGCGCCTAATATCAAAAGTTGGTTCTTGAAGAATTTTGAAGTTCTTAAAATTTGTCTTTGAGCGTGTTTTGGTGTTATCGAGGTCCAAACGGAATTCTGAGATAGAGAATAGTTCTGTAATGTCATTTAAGACTTCCACGCAAACTTTGGTGTTAATCCGAGTTGTCTAAGTACATTTCGGCGCATTTTGAGTGAATAGAGGAACTTGAAGTTCATAAGTTTGATTCAATTGGTTTTGGGGTGCGATTCTTAGTTTTAATATTGTTTCGGGCATTCTGAGAGTTTGAGCGAGTCCGTCTTATGATTCTAAACTTGTTGGTACGTTCCGGCGCGGCCCCGGGGGCCCTGAGTGTCAATCGGATGAGGCTCAGACCAAGTTGGGAGCTTGGAGCAACAATTGAAGCTCCCAGATCTATCATAATCGCACCCGCGCTTGGCCAGTCTTAGGTGCGGGCTCGCAGGTGCGAGCTATGAGCCGTACAAGCGAGAAATGGAGGGCAGCCCAGAATCTGCAGATGCAGATGCGACCCAAAGCACCGCAGATGCGAAAGTCGCTGGGCAGTGAGGGTTCATTTAATACGGGACTTAGGCCATTTTTATCACATTGTCTACCACTCTTGGGCGATTTGAGAGCTTTTAAGGAGGGGATTTCGACATAGCTTTGTGAGGTAAGTAATTTCTACTTAATGTGAGTTTAATACATAGATTATGGGTAGAGTTTAACATGAAAATTTGTAGAAATCATGGGTTTAGATGAAAAACCTAGGGTTTAATAAAAATGAGAGTTTACCACGAAAATGGGTATGGGACGTAGTGAAAATCATATATTTATGTTCCTAAGGTTATGGGTAACAACTTTCTTCGAACGTTTCCGGAATCCGGGCACGTGGGCCTAGTGGTGAATTTTTAGAATCTTGTTTTTAGGGTTGGGTAACCTCTTTAATAGTTGGAATACGAGTTTTTGAGCATGTATTGATTAGTTTAGATAATATTTGATTACTTTGGGATCACACATGCACACAACATGTCCTCAAGCGTCTGAATAGTCCGCTCAACTTGCCCGTCAGTCTGTGGATGGAAAGTCGTGCTAAGATTTACCTGCGTACCCAAACCTTGCTGAAACTTCTTCCACAAATTAGCTGTGAATTGGGCCCCTCAATTGGAAATGATGGAAATCAGAGTGCCATGGAGCCTAACTATTTCCTTGATATACAACTGAGCATATTGTTCCCCAGTGTCGGTGGATTTAGCTGGAAAAAAGTGAGCTAATTTTGTGAGTCGATCCACGATCACCCAAATTGAGTCAAACCTACACGGCGTGCATGGTAACCCTACCACAAAAACCATGTTGATCATTTCCCATTTCCACATTGGAATTTCTATACTCTGAGCTAACCTACCGGGCCTTTGATGCTCGTCCTTCACTTGTTGACAGTTTTGAACATTTTGCCACAAAGTCTGCCACACCCCTCTTCATGTCATTCCACCAGTAAACTTCCTTGAGATCATGATACATTTTTGTAGAACTTGGGTGCACGAAATATCTAGAAGTATGAGCTTCTGCCATGATTCTTTCCGAAGACCATCGACGTTTGGAACACATAATTGCCCTTGGTACCGTAATGTACCGTCATCCACGGCAAGAGAAAAGGTCATACTCTTGTGTTTATGAATCCCCTCCTTTAGCTGTACCAACACTGGATCACTGTTTGCTTCTCATTGACCTCCGTCACAAGCGATGATTCCGCCCTATTCCGCACAATCACTCCCCCTTCATTAGAGTCCGCAAGACGAACTCCCAAACTGGCCAACTGGTGAACCTCTCGGGCCAAGGGCCTTTGACATGCCTCCAAGTGAGCCAAACTACCCATAGACTTCCGACTAAGAGCATCCGCCACCACATTAGCTTTCCCCGGATGATATAAAATGTTGATGTCATAATCTTTGAGCAATTCAAGCCACCTTCTCTGCCTTAAGTTCAATTCCTTCTGTTTGAAGATGTATTGAAGACTCTTGTGGTCTGTGAATACATCTATATGGACTCTATACATATAATGACGCAAAATTTTAATGCAAAAACCATCGCCGCAAGCTCTAAGTCATGAGTTGGATAGTGCTTTTCATGATTCTTAGGTTGCCTTGAAGCATATGCTATAACCTTACCATGTTGCATTAATACACACCCAATACCGATCCTTGAAGCATCGCAATACACCACAAACCCCTCGGTACCCTCTGGCAGGGTCAATACCATCGCCGAAGTCAATCTGGATTTCAATTCCTGGAAGCTCCTTTCATAAGCATCGGACCACTGGAATTTAACCACCTTCTGCGTCAATTTAGTCAATGGAGAGGTAGGAGTGGAGAACCCCTCCACGAACCTCCTATAATACCCGGCCAAACCCAAGAAACTGCGAATCTCTGTTGGAGTAGTAGGTCTAGGACAATCTTTCACCGCTGCAATCTTTTAAGGATCAACCTTAATTCCTTCTATGAAGACGACATGACCCAGGAATGTAACAGATGCAAGCCAAATTTCACATTTTGGGAACTTTGTATACAATTGGTGTTGATGAAGAGTTTGCAGAACTGCCCTGAGGTGATCGGCGTGATCCTCTCAACTTCGTGATTACACAAGGATGTCGTTAATGAATACTATCACAAGGGAGTCGAGGAATGACTTGAAGACTCGATTCATAAGATCCATGAAAGCTGCCGGGGCATTTGTTAGCCCGAAAGACATTACCAAAAATTCAAAGTGCATATCCTGCTCCCTTACCTTCAATTGATGGTACCCGGACCGCAAATAAATTTTGGAGAAGAACTTAGCACTTTGTAATTGATCAATCAAATTATCTATTCTAGGAAATGGGTATTTGTATTTGATTGTGACTTTGTTGAGTTGCCAGTAATCAATACACATCCGCAGCGATCCATCTTTCTTCCTGACAAAGAGAACTGGTGCGCCCCAAGGCGACACACTCGGTCGGATAAAACCTTTCTCTAGCAAATCCCTTAGTTGTTCCTTTAGCTCTTTTAATTCTGCCGGCGCCATTCTATAAGGTGGAATGGATATAGGCTGGGTGCCCAACATCACATCAATCCCAAAATCAATCTCCCTATCTGGAGGAATTCCAGGGAGCTCATCCGGAAATACATCGGGGAATTCATTCATAATTGGTACAGATTCAAGGGTAGGCACCTCAGCAGTGGTGTCCGTAACTCGGACCAAATGGTAAATATACCCCTTCCTGATCCTCTCTGTGGACTTATGGTAAGAAATAAACCAACCTTTTGGCATAATATTATTCCCCTCCCACTCAACAGCTGGCTCGTTAGCAAACTCGAGCCTCATGATTTTGGCTCGGCAATCCAGTTTGGCAAAACATGAATAAAGCCAATCCATTTCCATTATTACATCAAATTCAATCATCCCTAGTTCAATAAGATCGGCCATGGTATCCCGACCATGCACCGTGACAACACAATCTCTATAAACCCGTGCGACCGTAATAAACTCACCAATTGGGGTAGATATAGAGAACAACTCATGAAGTTGTTCCGATTCTACCCCGAAGCTCGTAGCAACATAAGGAGTAATATCGGACAAAGAAGATCTGGGATTAATAAGGGCTTACACATCATGAGATTGAACGGTCAATATACCTGTGATGATATCTGGGGAAGCCTCCGCACTCTGTCGACCACTCATAGCATAGAATTGGATGGGTCCTCCCGAACTCTGTGCACCACCCCTAGCTGCACCACGCCTTGCGAGTGCTGAAGAGCCTGGACCTACAGGGTGTGCTGAAGATGTGGTAGCTGTAGGACTGGATGACTGAGTTGTGCCCCTGCCTGTACCCTGACGGGATGCACGACACTCCTTCTGAATATGGCCTCTCATTTCGCATCCGTAACATACTGGCATGTCCAGGTAGTAGACTCCTGAATGTATCCTCCCACACTTAGGGAATGGGGCCCTCTGCTGCTACTGGAATCTCCCTCCTGATCGGCCCTGATGGTGGGACCCCCTGCTGCCCTGACCGGGCCTAAAGCGACTCCCCTGGTGCTGACCCTGCTCTGATGGTAGGGCCCTAGCTGAAGACTGAGCATAAGACTCGGAGGGCCCTGATGATCCTCCCCGAGATGTTGATCTCCC
>AWOL01S0062331.1:9717-30015 GCA_000715115.1 Nicotiana otophora
TTTTTTTTTTTTTTGTAATTGGAAGTGCTGCAAAGATTGCCATGTAACACATAGCCACCAAATTATTTCCTCTTCTTGAGAAAAACCTAGCAATAATTAGCTGCTTTCAGTTTCATTCTATTGCATAGTAGCTGGCATCTCAAAATTTTACTAGCTATTTCTTTCACTTCCTTATCCTGGAATGTATTGTTACTGATGTATTTGTCCTATAGTGATTATTTCTCTTCATGCAAGGCTTTTCTTCCAATAACTTATATCAGGAATCAATTATTGTCACTCAATGGTATAAAGACTACAGAGATCTCTATTTGTTTTGAATTGGTTTATTTGTAGAAACATTAGTTTACTCTTAGATTACGAGCTTGTGGTGTGATTATTTTCTTGAATTCCATCAAATGTTTCGTGTTGATTTAAGCTCTAAAATACTCTGTTAGATGGGAGCTTTACACCATGTCTGAAAATATATAAATGGAAAATCTAAAGCAATGAACTAGCTTTTTGGTGCACCCTTGAGATTTCTACTTGTATTGCTGACCGGATGTCTTTCGTAAAGAATCATGTTTGATGTAGGTTCTGTACTCTTTAGTGTACCTCTTGTATATGGGAGCTTTTCCCATTGTCAATAAAATTACTTACTGTATAAAACAGCAAAAGGCAATGAACCAGAACTATGATCTACGTTGGGATTGGTTTCTTTCTCAGTTCAGTTTCTGACCAGTGTATTTCCTTGTTTATTATGCAGCTTTGCATTTCCATCCCAAATCTGCAATAGGAAATCCGGCCTATATTGCACTAGCATTCTTATCAGGAAAAAAGTATGATGAAAAGGTATGATAAAAACCTTTGGAACACGGCTTCAATAAATGCATTAATCTGTCGACCAAACTACAACATAAATATAAATTTGACTTCTTTACTCGGGTATAGCAGAAAATCCAACTAATTATTCTTAACTAACACTTTAACTTTGCTGGGTTGGAGAAGGAGAAAAGCCCCGCTAAATTTTTTTACNAAAGAAAAAAGTATGATGAAAAGGTATGACATTTATATTGCACTAGAAATCTTATCAAGAAAAAAAGTATGATGAAAAGGTATGATAAAAACCTTTGGAACACGGCTTCAATAAATGCATTTAGAAGTAAATATCACTCAACATTAGATCATTACTTCTTCCTGTTTTTTTTTCCAGGTCGATAGAGTTTTTCTTGAAAATCCAAGGAGAAGACAAAGGTGCACCTAACATATGCTAGCATAACTTATAAAGACACATTTTGAAGGTAAATTAGCATATTTTTTTTTATTTTTTGTGCCATTTGACTCAAGCGCATGATATAATTAGCACGCGGTTTAACCTCCTTTCTGTTGTCCGAAGCTTTCTCTTAAATCTATCACATTTGAACTTTGTTTAGATAGAACATTACAATTAAAGAGTGATAGATGAAGCTCAATGCCATCCTCTGTATCAATTAGCTCCTTAGCCCCAACTGATTTATGTTTAATTTATGGTTATTAAGCCTACTCTTTAGATATAATTGTTCAGTTATGAAGAAGCAACTTAAGAATCTTCCAAAATTTGTCAATTGTTGCATTCTCTCTTCTGCTTTGTATTGAGCATCTGACATTTAGCTTGACATTCTATGTTCTGATTCTAAAGCTCGATTTTCTTTTCTTTCAGCGGATACTGAGATGAAAGTATGAGAAATCAACTGCAGCATGTTTAAGTTAGACCACCAACATGAACATGAATAATTTATTTTTTTTGTATTTCTCATTCTCAAGGAAGCATATTTAAGAATGTAATTGTACAACTTTATTCTACAAATGAATGTACGTAGTATGAAGCATGTTATGTTAATATTTTGTCAACTGATGGTATTGCTTCCTTTTTTGGTTATCCTACTAAACAATTATGAACAAGTATGAAATACTTTTTGAGCGGGCCACTTTTTTTTACATAGATATTTGGAATAGCCCGTGCATAGCCCGGGCCCGGGCCACGTAGTATTGTATCATAAGATGAAGGAAAGACAAATGGTTGAATTGTACTCTAATATACTATTAACTATGTTTGAGACTTAGTAATGCCCAAATATGAATTTGCTAGGAGCTGGTTTATCATTTTAATAGAAACAGGAGGAGTACTTTTTGGAGATTTTTACATGGTAGGACTCTTATTAAAAAATGATTATACAAGTAATAGTATTTTTGCTTTATTCCAAAAACAGCATATTCATTTACAATTATAGCATTTTTAAAGATTATTTACCTTATTTAATGGCCTTCAATTTCGTAAACATAAACACCCACAATGTAAGGAATTAGTTTTGATTCATATTAATCTATCCATAATTCTCTCTCGTCATTAATCTAAACTTTATACGCTTACCGTTTTTATGAAAATTTCTTTTTGAATTGATAGTTGCTCTTAAAATTACATTTTCCATTTTCTGTCAAAGACAAATGCATAATATATGCATATCTTTTTATGTATATAGCATATATTTGATGTATAATTATTTTAAAACGTATAATTCTCTACATATTCGGTGTATGTGTTATGTATTTGATGTATTTATGTATATTTAATGAAATCTGAATATATATATATATATATATATATATATATATATATATATATATGTGAGGAGTATATTATTTATTACNACTAAATCTGAATATATATATATATATATATATATATATATATATATATATATTTATATATGTGAGGAGTATATTATTTATTACTCAATATACATTATATGTACAAACAGTAATAAAAAATAATATTTATATACTTATATATACCATCTTTATTCCTTATATATAAATATACGATAGGCTTCAACTAGCGAGTGGGCCAAAAAAATGAAACATAATTATGGTTGTAATAATTAATGGTTTATACTTGGTATAATATATAGTTGGTACTTTTTTCTATTTTTTTTAATAATTTGGTATAATATGTATATAGAAACAAAATATGTCACGTTATTATGTACGAATATTATACTATACATATATGTATATATATACCACATATACATTATATTTTTCACGAAATATATGTCTTTTATTCTTTGAACATACACAATTTATATGGTAAACAAATAAATATATAAATGCTATAATATATCCTACATAAAGATATAAAAACAGAAGATTTTATACATAATAAGTATAATTTTGCTAGGATTACGTTTTATAAAAGAGTCCGTGTATGGAAAGAAAAATATCTGTTATGAAATGGATTGGTTTTCAACGACAAAATAGGGAAAATATTACCATTTAAGTATGTTATGGAAGAATGGTTTATTCAAGCTGGGTATAGATATTATACCATATTTGAATCGAAAGGAAATTGCTATATGTATAAATATCTTACCGCTACTACTTGGTAATCATTAGCTCATGCTAATCATCTGTGATATCTCTTCAAAAGCCTGCTAGTAATAAAAATCTCCCAAATTTTTGTCTGTACATAATCAGCACAAAACTAGGCCCAAGTATTTTTGTAAAAAAAATTAACTATCAGATGGTGTAACATAATCAACACGTTGCGAAGAAGTTTGCAGTAGAAATGATTTACTTGATTTGTTTTCCATGATTAAAATGTATATTTGAAAGGTTGTCTTGTAATTACATGATGTAATTATAATTATATCCAATTTTTTATCTCTCTCTGAGAATTTTGCAGTGTAATTACCCCCTTCTAATTACATCAAATTTCCCACTAGCCAAGCATTTATTTGGCCCAATAAACATACCAATCTGTGTAATTACACACAATTACACTTAAATCCATTTCCCTTGTGGCTTTCCAAAATCCAGACATGCTCTTAGAATTTGACATCTTTCTTCATTCTGAAAAAGACTAATGGCATGCTCGAGTACAGATTCTTGATTACTGTGCTCATATATAAAAAGTTTACCTCATGAAAAGAAAAATGCACTTAAGAAAATAAAATTTCATGTCACTTGAAGTTCCCTTTCTACTATATATTCTTGTTCATTTGCTCATGGATTTATTGAAAGATTGAACTCGGATCAAAAAATGTCCTTTAATCATAAAAACAATACCACATTTATGTTAGAACCTAACTCTTTTACTTAATTTAACAACTTGTGTTTATAACCTAAAGATTTTAACACTACGGGAAAAGAAGGCTATAGCGTGTATTGACTTTTCTGGGTTAATTACTCTCACAAGTCAAGATTTAATTTCGTGAGAGACTTTGATTAAAGAGTATAGTATATGGAAAAAAAGGAAAGTTTATTCCAACATTACATCTTGATTTGCACTATATACATATTATATGTAGATATTGGTCGCTCAACCCACTAAAAGAATGATTTTTTTTATTTTTTATTTTTAAATAAAGATTAAGAAGCTTATGGCTGAAAATAGAGCAATCACGTAATACTTCCTCTGCGCGTTCTCCGCTTTGAATGCTTCTTTTGTTTTTATTTATTCAAATTTAAATATTTCATCCATTTTATTTTATATAATCATATACTAGTCGATTGGATACAAGAGTCTAAGATATTAATTTGACTAATTTATTACTTATATTATTTGTATAAAATAAGTACTCCTATTACACTAATGAAATTTAAATCTTGAAATAAAAATAAATGCCAAATGTGTTGAATAATGTTCCTTCTACCTAACACCACAAGAGGTACAGAAAGTAAGATGGTAGTTGAAAATGACCTTCTTTTTAGGTGGACCAATTCTACTGCTTTTCTATCCTGATAAAGATTTCAACATACTGTTATATATAGTAGACTATTTAAGCTCCTTGTCAACAAAAAGAAAGTAAAATCCATTTCTCTTCTTGAAATATACTAAAGAAAAAAAAGATGTAAAAAGAAAATACAAAGTCAACATCAATAGCAGCTTCTCTCTTTTATTCACCTTCTTGTTAGCCCCCCCCTCTCATTTTGTATTAACTCCCTCTCTTACAAGTTACTATAAATACATTTAATTAATACTAGCATTTAATACCAGGTTATCTATATAATAACAACTACTATAAAGTTACATATGGCCTTCAGCATGCTTTTGTTTATACTCTCTTCGCACTAATGGCTTGGGATTTTCGAACACACCAAGAAATCAGGTACAGTATTAGTCTCTAAATTTTGATATTGTCCCATTTGAGTGAATCTCTTATTGTTGATTTTTATGTTATTCTCTTTCTTTTTCTATATTTGGTGAATTTTACAGAGATAGGTGATAATATAGAAGGACTAGAAAGTTTGAATTATTCAGCAATGGATTGGAGTTGCTTTGGTGCTTTTCAATCATGTAAGAACAATAGAGAGACTCAAGTCCAAGGTAACAACAGTCATAACTCTTATTTTGTGTCTTTCAAGATTTTTCTTAGTGACATCATGGTAACTACTTTTCTCTTAATTTCCCAGAGTTGAATTAAGATATTTTAAGCCTGATTTTTTGCTATTTAGAATTAATTGAAAACTCTAAAAGCCATCAAACTGCTAGAATTGTAGTAGATCCTGTCCTGTTTTTCCCTATCTTCATCTTTTTGTCTCATGTTATTATGTGTGAGCTTCAGAGAAAGGAAATCCAAAGTGTAATTCAATTTTTCTTTTTGTTTGTTTGTTTGTTTGTTTGTTTGTTTGTTTGTTTACAAAGTAACTTATTCAAAACTTGTCCTCTCCGAATTTCTGAATTTTCCTTTGTCCAATCCGATATCCAAAACTCACTGATCTGACTATTTCAGATTCGAGTTGTGTGGTGCTAGTAAAGGAGTAGCCCTGCCTACTATGTGTTTCTCCATTTCCGAGTTGGGNTACTAAGCGCCCGCTATGTGCGGGGTTCGGGGAAGGGCCAGACCACAAGGGTCTATTGTACTCAGCCTTACCCTGCATTTCTGTAAGAGGCCGTTTCGACGGCTTGAACCCGTGGCCTCCTGGTCACATGACAACAACTTTACCAGTTATTCCAAGGCTCCCCTTCCAAACTGTGCCAACCAAGGTTTAGGTAAATGGAAAGAAATCACCTAACATTTTCTTATCCCCGTGATTTTCAACTACTTTATTGACCGCTAGGCCACACTCTTGCAAGTCCGTAAGTCAATACAAAGTGGATGGGCCAACCATTAGCAATATTCAAGAAGATTATAATTGTTACTTTATTCTGAAGGTTTAAACTCTGCAGGTATGGAAGCTTAGAGAAGAAGGGCGGCTTCTAGATATCGTTGATCCAGAGGTAATAGAGTATCCAGAAGCTGAATTACTGCGCTTCATCAAAGTTGCTCTTTTTTGCACACAAGCAGCACCTACCCAAAGACCTAACATGAAACAAGTGATTGAGATGTTGTCTAAAGAAGTCAACCTCAATGAGAAGTTGTTAACTGAGCCAGGAGTCTACAGACCACATAGCTCGAAACGATCAAGTTATGGTAGTCTGCAGAAATCATCCTCCCGGGACAAGAAAGGGGTGCAATCTGTTAATCCATTTGCAACATCAACAAAGTTTGAGAGTTTTCAGAGTGTCACACAAATGCTTCCTAGATAATGTTGACTGATGTTTATAGATATCTTTATACTTGTATATTCTTGTTCTCCTAACCTGGGCAATCCCCCTTGGGCTTATGGCATGGACTAATGTATTGGTTTTTTTAAACCTTCTCATGTAATATGAAGTTAGCAGTAGCTGATAAGCAAGCACGGAAATATTTTTAGTACAAAAATTTACTACTTATATCCTCTTAAATAGTTAGTTTCAAGGTGCCAGAGTTGGGCGCATTCAATAGAATACAGATCTAGATAGGAATTTAAGAAAATCCAACAGGATGAGCTACTATGCAACTCCAAATTACAGATCAAAGTATAATTTTATAGCTGAGAGTCAGAGAGAAGAGAAACCTTTCCTTTATACACATGTTAGCTCCTACAACTAGAAATGAAGGTAAACGCTTCCTGATACGAGTTACTCTCAAACTCATAACATTCAAGTTTATGTAGGGATGACTTTAGAAGATCAAGATAGTAGTAGTTTCATCGTCCTCTTCAAGGTGCTGCAGTAGCTTGAGGTCTTGCGGAGGAAGAGGCAGCAGGAGTGTTCGCTCCTGTCTTTGCATCTTTTCCCGGTTCTGAAGATGGTTTTGGTGAAGGCGTCATATGCGCAGGTGGGTTGTGTTTGAGTTTCACAAGTATTTGACGCATTCTAGAGAGCTCAGTTGGCTTCCCAGGCTTGGGTCCTTGGATGACACTGATGGATGGCTTCTTCTCCTTATCCTTCTTTCCCTTCTTTTCTATTGTCGGGACCTCCTTTGGGATAAGCTCTCCAATTGCTCTCCAATAAGTCTTATTAGCTTCAGCATGGAACTTCTCTTGGTTTGCCAGGAATAACTGGGGAAAGAAAAGAACAAGAAAAGATGACACATGAACTGCAATACGTCGATTTACTATGGAGAAACTTGTTGTACTGGGGAATTACTTTTAGAGATTTAACAATCATATGACCAAAGATTTTGGTTCTGTACAGATTAGCAAATAAAACTCACCTAAACCGCAACTACTCAGTCTAGATTATTTGTACCAAAGTTCACAAGCACATTCAGCATATTTTGATCACAGGTGGGAAATTTTCCAAATTGTTAAAGTGGAAATTATCCACTTTCAAAATTTAATTTACACCTAACGCTAACACTAAATCATGTGAAGTATAAACAGATAAACATAGAAGCTGCAATTTTCAGTGTGCCTGCCCTTGTTAAGTAGGAAGTACCCTGATTAAAAATTGGATAATACTTTTACTAGGTTAATCCTCCCTTCTCTATGCTCATATACCCTTCAGTAGGAGCTGAAAGCAACAATTAGGAAGAGAAGGTAACTAGATGCACAACGCGCTGGACCAGTGATAATTTTTCTTCCAACTAAAGCCACTACTTAGCAAAACAAACACCAAGAACAGCAAACTTGTACCAAAACTAGTTAACAAACCTAAAAATGCATAAGAAAAACTTTTAAATTTTATAGTTCTAGGTCTCACCTTCTCCTTCTCCCGGTTAGCAGCTATGTTGTTTTCACATCTAAGTTTCCATTTCCTATAGTACTCTGCTTTGTATTCCTCTGCTTCTTCAATTATTTCCCTTACAATTTCTTTCTCCCTTTTCTCCTTCTCCTCAAGCCGTATTGCATTCAATCTGGAAAACGAAACAAATATTATACCCCTCACTCAAGGAGGTCCATAAATGTAATCATGTGATTTTCATCTCAAATATATACAACATAAGGAATGAGCAAGGACGTGAATGAAGCTGCAATCATCACACAAAAGTAAATTGTGAGATTTGAAAGCATCATAAGATATAAGCTAAACATGAAGGGGGAAAAAAGCATCATAAGTATACGCTGAGATATTCTCAACTACAGAATCTATGCGAAGCTGCACGATAAACACAATCTACACACAATGTTATCAAGAAAAGGGAGCACGTTGACACATGAGTAAAGAAGCTTCATGCTGTAAACAGAAATACAAGTACACATCATATTAACAATGAATTATTAAATATTCTACTATGTATCAGCTTCAAAGCATTTCAAAGGATAGAGAGAATTGCAAATTTTCCTTTAGGCTTTAGAAGGCAAACTCAATTCAACTACCACCCATGGACTAATATCAAAGGGAGAGGATTTGAAGTTTAGGGGTTCCTACAGCGACCTCAAGTTAATATAAAATAATAGTTAGATTCACAATCAAATATTTATAGATATTTAATAGATTTCTTATTAAATAGAGAGTTCGAACAAAAGCTTCTAAGTTCACGTGAACCCATAATTTATAAGCTATGTCCGTCCAAAAAAACACATATCTATACTAAGTTCGAACCTATTGCCAAAATCAAGTAGCTGGTACTGCACACCCACCAGCTTAAAGTCTTGGATCCATCTTTAATTATGACATGGCTAGATTATTTCATCAACAACTTAGTTATTAATAAATATCACCGGCTGCCTCAAAGTATAATCAGAATTTTCTTTGTCAACTAATTTATCTTCGGACCACACACTAACTCGAGTCAGAGACCATGTAATCAACTTTTCATTTATCACAGTATCAAAGGCCTCCAAAAAGTATTAGCAGAATTTTCTTCTTCAACGAATTTATGTTAGGGGGGTTGACAACATCAATTCCAATTCACTATTCCCAGTTTCCCACGGACCCCAACTAATTGCTCGAGCTAAGGGAAGTACTAGTGTTGGACAAAGATTCGCTTCCTTATTAAAGAAGTGGTGAACTTAATAAAAATTAAAAACATTTTAAAGCAGTACTTTTGCTAAACAAAAACAAACAAAATGAGAATTGAACTTTTCATGGGTTCTATAAACTACTACAAATATTTTGTTTCAGAGAGAAAAGGGTAAAAGAAAGACAGTACTCTATTTAATTACTTGGCAAGAAACACCGCAAGCAGTTATGATGAGTCCAACTCAAACTAAAAACATATTTAGTGGATAGATTTCTTGGAGTAGCCGCCGAAGTAAAAAATCATGTTATACGAATATAAATCAATTAAATCATACTATACTACATATACATATATTTTGTTGCATGCAGAAAAGTTTTGCTCACCGCCGCCACTCTCTGAGGGCAAAGCCCTCTTCCGCCACCATACGTTCCGGCGGAGGGAGAATCGGTCCACTTTCTCCGGTGGACGACTGATCAGCTTCATCATACATCATCGGCTGCGAACCAAAATAATGGTTCCCCGAATCTTCACCTGCACCCTTGACCACCTCGTAGCCGTCGTCGTCCAACGGCGGAGTCACCGCAGCGCCGCCGTCAGCGGCGGAGTCGTGTGCTGACTGTGATGACATGTCTGATGACTCTTCCTTTTTGGTCCCTTCCCGCAGTTTCAGTTGTGTGCGCTTGTTCGCTTTCTCCTTAGAAGTCAGAAGAAATCAACCGTTTGTAAGCATTCAGGGGTACTAATCACCTACATCGCACTTTCATTCATTACAAGACGTGTCTACTTTTGCGAAAACCTTGACTATTTTTTTTTTTATAACAATCTCTCCAACTCCCTCACAGAGAGTGGAAGAGATGACTGGCACCTCAATTGATGTCTGATTAGATCTGAGATAAGTGTATTTATTTTTAAAGTCTAAATCTTAATTATTCAGATCTTAATCATTAAGTGTATTTATTTTTTTTACTTCATAACCACTTATTGGATCTGAATAGGCCCGTATGATTAAGATCTATAGACTTAATTCATTAAGATGCTATCATCCATATTCATTATTAATTGTCGTCATCGCCTACTATTATCAACTACCACCATGTCACCACCACCACTATCACCATCATCCTCAATCATAGCCGCAACCATTATTCGCTACCTCATTTCACCATCCCCACCCCTCCCACCACCATCATTCTCAACCACAACCAACACTCATCCACCTCAACTAATCACCTTATCACCATCAATAATCATAACCGGCACTGCCCATCATTGTAAACTACCATTACCACCCTGCCCTTATTAACTACCACCACCATCCTCAATCATAATCGACTCCACTATTAATCACCACTAGCTACTACCCTGAACCACCACCATCAACCAAAACTACCACTAACCACCGCCTTTAGTTGGCATTCACAAGCATCACCGTTAGCCATCACCACCAGCAACTATCATATTTTTTAAATATATATATATTATTGATAGAATATTATATTAATTAGTATTTTATTTGAATTTTATGTTTATTAATTTTTAAATAAAGATTTTATACATTCAGATGTTAAAAATCAAACAGTCTTAATAATTTAGTATTCATATCTTAATACACATCTCAGTATTCAGATGTGTATTCAAATGTCTTAATCTTAATACACATCTTGATATTCAGATGTGTATTCAGATTCAAACGTCTTAATCTTAAAAAAAATAAATGAGTCCTTAGACTAGGATTGCCATTGTCACAACCCTAATTCCCCTTCGTAGGATGTCGTGATGACACCTAGTCTCTAAGACTAGGTAAGCCTAACAATTTGCGGAATAACTGAATATAAGACTGAACTCAAATCTCAACATATGAAATATAACAAGATCTGCGATTTAAATAATTACAACTCCTAAAATCCGGTAAAAATAAGTCACAAGCTTCTAAGAGAAAATAATAATAAGAAAACAACATAATAAGGATGGAGGGGGGACTCCGAGGTCTGCGGACGCTGGCAAATATACCTTGAAGTCTCCACGTACGGTNGCCTTAGACTAGGATTGCCATTGTCACAACCCTAGTTCCCATTCGTAGGATGTCGTGATGACACCTAGTCTCTAAGACTAGGTAAGCCTAACAATTTGCGGAATAACTGAATATAAGACTGAACTCAAATCTCAACATATGAAATATAACAAGATCTGCGATTTAAATAATTACAACTCCTAAATCCGGTAAAAATAAGTCACAAGCTTCTAAGAGAAAATAATAATAAGGAAACAACATAATAAGGATGGATGGGGGACTCCGAGGTCTGCGGACGCTGGCAAATATACCTTGAAGTCTCCACGTACGGTCCAACTCACTAGTATCTGGTCTGGTAGGAAGAACCTGGATCTGCACAAAAAGATGTGCAGAAGTATAGTATGAGTACACCATAACGGTACCCAATAAGTGCCAAGCCTAACCTCGGTAGAGTAGTGACGAGGTCAGGTCAGGGCCCGACTAGTTTAAAAGAAAAGCAAGGCAAAAGATATAATAATACAATAAAATGACTAAGAAATGAACAACGAGAAATTTTATAAAGGTAACAACACGATAAATAGAGGTAAACAATAGGGGCGCTCCCGAGGTACCGCCTCGTAGTCCCAAATATAAATACACAACAGGGGAATCTCTTGAGGTACCGCCTCGTAGTCCCAAAAGTAAATATCTAAGACGCGGGGGATCTCCCAGAATACCGTTCCGTAGTCCCAAAGTAAATATGCAGGCCATGGGGATCTCCCGGAATACCGTTCCGTAGTCCCAAAGTAAATATTATTTCAACAACTGCATATCAAGTGCTCACATATCACAAATGGCTCATCAAGTGCTCAAATATTACAACATATCACAAATTGCACATCGAGTGCTCAAATATTTTAACTTGCTACAGAAATCAACAATACATTATTTTTCACAATAAGGAGCTCATGGCTCGACCATAATGTGCACAAAATCTTAACAAAATATATTTCACATAAATTCAAGGTGGAAATCACACCAAATCATCAAATAAAAATAATTTCAACAAACAAAAATCTAGGCATGACAAATAGAGGATTTAATAAGTGTTCAAAAATNTGGATTCTCCCGAGGTACCGCCTCGTAGTACCAAAAGTAAATACACGACAGAAGGAGCTCCCAAGGTACCGCCTCATAGTCTCAAAAGTAAATACACAACTCATAACCTATGGAACAACGAATTTACAACAAGGAATTATACAGTTAAAAGTTAAATACAAGATCACAGAGGTAAGTAATTCAACTAAGCATGTTGTACAAATTTCAAGTAAAAATTAAGGCATGTAGACATGCGATACTAAGCTAAACATGACAACTATACATGCTAAGGAAACTCAGTTAAAAAATTTAAAAGAAGACTACTCAGCAAGAATCAGAATTTCCACATTTAGCTCGTGTACGCACTCGTCACCTCGCGTACACGACGCTTACATATCACAAATTGTTACAACAGTACCAAATCCTAAGGGGATTTCCCCCCACAAGGTTAGACAAGTCATTTACCTCAAACCAAGCTCAATTAGTCAGTAAGAATGCCTTTCCCTCGATTTTCCGACTCCGAACGGCCCAAATCTATCCAAAAGTAATTTCATATTATAAATACAACTAGAAGAAACTAATTTAAATAATAAATCTATGACTTTAGCAAAGAATCGAAAAATCGCCTCAAAAAGTCGACCCGGGCCCACATCTCGGAATCGGGTAAAAGTCACAAAATACGAACACTCATTCGATATCGAGTTCACCCATACCAAAATTACTAAAATCCGATACAAAATTCTCGATCAAAACCTCGAAATTCGGCATAAAGATTTTTTCACCTCTTTCATAAATTTCTTAACCCAAATCCTAAATTAAATGAAGAATAAATGATATCTTAGTGGGAATTAATCAAAAACAAGTCAAGAATCCTTACCCAAATATTTTCTTTGAAAAACCCTCGAAATTTCGCCTCAATCCGAGCTCTCTAAGTTCAAAAATGGAGAATGAAATTAAACCCTCGGAATTGGCCCTTTTCTGCCCATCAATTTCGCTTCTGCGAGGCNCTGGCACCTCAATTGATGTATGATTAGATGTCAGACATTAAGTGTATTTATTTTTAAAGTCTAAATCTTAATTATTCAGATTTTTATCATATTTATTTTTTTTACTTCACAATCACTTATTGGGTCTGAATAGGCCCGTATGATTAAGATCTATAACAGAGACTTAATTCATTAAGATGCTATTATCCATATTCATTATTAATTGCCGCCATCGTCTACCATTATCAACTATCACCATGCCACCACTACCACTATCACCATCATCCTCAATCATAGCCGCAATCATTATTCGCCACCTCATTTCACCATCCCCACCCCTCCCACCACCATCATTTTCAACCACAACCAACACTCATCCACCTCAACTACCACAACTAACCACCTTATCACCATCAATAACCATAACCGGCACTGCCCATCATTGTAAACTACCACTACTACCCTGCCCTTATTAACTACCACCACCATCCTCAATCATAATCAACTCCACTATTAATCACCACTAGCTACTACCCTGAACCACCATCATCAACCAAAACTACCACCAATCACCGCCTTTAGTTGGCATTCACAAACATCACCGTTAGCCATCACCACCAGCAACTATTATATTTTTTAAAAATATATATATTATTGATAGAATATTAGATTAATTAGTATTTTATTTGAATTTTATGTTTATTAATTTTCAAATAAAGATTTTATACATTCAGATGTTAAAAATCAAACAGTCTTAATAATTTAGTATTCATATCTTAATACACATCTCAGTATTCAGATGTGTATTCAAATGTCTTAATCTTAATACACATCTCAGTATTCAGATGTGTATTCAAATGTCTTAATCTTAATACACATCTCAGTATTCAGATGTGTATTCAAATGTCTTAATCTTAATACACATCTCAGTATTCAGATGTGTATTCAAATGTCTTAATCTTAATACACATCTCAGTATTCAGATGTGTATTCAAATGTCTTAATCTTAATACACATCTCAGTATTCAGATGTGTATTCAAATGTCTTAATCTTAATACACATCTCAGTATTCAGATGTGTATTCAAATGTCTTAATCTTAATACACATCTTGATATTCAGATGTGTATTCAGATTCAAACGTCTTAATCTTAAAAAAAATAAATGAGTCCTTAGACTAGGATTGCCATTGTCACAACCCTAATTCCCCTTCGTAGGATGTCGTGATGACACCTAGTCTCTAAGACTAGGTAAGCCTAACAATTTGCGGAATAACTGAATATAAGACTGAACTCAAATCTCAACATATGAAATATAACAAGATCTGCGATTTAAATAATTACAACTCCTAAAATCCGGTAAAAATAAGTCACAAGCTTCTAAGAGAAAATAATAATAAGAAAACAACATAATAAGGATGGAGGGGGGACTCCGAGGTCTGCGGACGCTGGCAAATATACCTTGAAGTCTCCACGTACGGTCCAACTCACTAGTATCTGGTCTGATAGGAAGAACCTGGATCTGCACAAAAAGATGTGCAAAAGTATAGTATGAGTACACCATAACGGTACCCAATAAGTACCAAGCCTAACCTCGGTAGAGTAGTGACGAGGTCAGGTCAGGGCCCTACTAGTTTAAAAGAAAAGCAAGGCAAAAGATATAATAATACAATAAAATGACTAAGAAATGAACAACGAGAAATTTTATAAAGGTAACAACACGACAAATAGAGGTAAACAATAGGGGCGCTCCCGAGGTACCGCCTCGTAGTCCCAAATATAAATACACAACAGGGGGATCTCTCAAGGTACCGCCTCGTAGTCCCAAAAGTAAATATGCAACAGGGGATCTCCCGAGGTACTGCCTCGTAGTCCCAAAAGTAAATATGCAACAGGGGATCTCCCGAGGTACTGCCTCGTAGTCCCAAAAGTAAATATGCAACATGGATTCTCCCGAGGTACCGCCTCGTAGTACCAAAAGTAAATACACGACAGAAGGAGCTCCCAAGGTACTGACTCGTAGTCCCAAAAGTAAATACACAACTCATAACCTATGGAACAACGAATTTACAGCAAGGAATTATACAGTTAAAAGTTGAATACAAGATCACAGAGGTAAGTAATTCAACTAAGCATGTTGTACAAATTTCAAGTAAAAATTAAGGCTTGTAGACATGCGATACTAAGCTAAACATGACAGCTATACATGCTAAGGAAACTCAGTTAAAAAATTTAAAAGAAGACTACTCAGCAAGAATCGGAATTTTCACATTTAGCTCGTGTACGCACTCGTCACCTCGCGTACACGACGCTCACATATCACAAATTGTTACAACAGTACCAAATCCTAAGGGGATTCCTCCCCCCCTCCCCCCCACAAGGTTAGACAAGTCATTTACCTCAAACCAAGCTCAATTTGTCAGTAAGAATGCCTTTCCCTCGATTTTTCGACTCCGAACGGCCCAAATCTAGCCAAAAGCAATTTCATATTATAAATACAACTAGAAGAAACTAATTTAAGTAATAAATCTATGACTTTAGCAAAGAATCGAAAAATCGCCTCAAAAAGTTGACCCGGGCCCACGTCTCGAAATCGGGTAAAAGTTACAAAATACGAACACTCATTCAATATTGAGTTCACCCATACCAAAATTACTAAAATCCGATACAAAATTCTCGATCAAAACCTCGAAATTCGGCATAAAGATGTTTTCACCTCTTTCACAAATTTCTTAACCCAAATCCTAAATTAAATGAAGAATAAATGATATCTTAGTGGGAATTAATCAAAAACAAGTCAAGAATCCTTACCCAAATATTTTCTCTGAAAAACCCTCGAAATTTCGCCTCAATCCGAGCTCTCTAAGTTCAAAAAAGGAGAATGAAATTAAACCCTCGGAATTGGCCCTTTTCTGCCCATCAATTTCGCTTCTGCGAGGCCTTAGCCGCATGTGCGGCTCCGCATCTATGGAAAGATCTCGCTTCTGCAGCACCCTAATCGCACCTGCGTGTGAGCTTCTGTGAAGGGACAACCGCATCTGCGCACCCACTTCTGTGGCTAAGGAGCGCTTCTGCGCATGCACTCCTGCGAACCTTGTCCGCATCTGCGATCAACAGGCCTCCATGGCCTTTCCGCTTCTGCGCTCATTCTTCCACACAAGTGACTCAGCTTCTGCGACATTCACGTTGCACCTGCGACCACAAACCACTTCTTCCAGCCTCGCATCTACGCCCAATTGCTCGTATCTGCGAGCTCGCACCTGCGATCAATCTTGCGCAGGTGCGGTTGCACCATAACTGGTGCCTTCAACCATTCTCACAAGCCTAAATTTGATTTGTTAACCATCCGGAATCTACCCGAGGCCCCCGGGACCTCAACCAAATATACCAATCAGTCCTAAAATATCACACGGACTTAGTCGAGTCTTTAAATCACATCAAACAATGCTAACAATATGAGTTGCACATCGATTCAAGACTATTGAACTTAAAACTTTAAACTTCTATATCCGACTCCGAAACCTATCAAATCAAGTCCGATTGACCTCAAATTTTGCACACAAGTCTTAATTGACATTACGGACCTACTCCAACTTTCAAAATCGGAATCCGACCCCGATATCAAAAAGTCCACTCCCGGTCAAACTTTCCAAAATCATCCAACTTTCACCGGTTGACGCTAAAATGACCTACGGACCTCCAAATCAATATCCAGACATGCTCCTAAGACCAAAATTACCTTCAGAGATATTGGAACCATCGGAACTCCATTCCGGAGTCGTCTTCACATAATTCAAACTACGACAATTCCTAAAACTTAAACTCCCAATTTAGGGACCATGTGTCCCATTTCACTCAAAAAGCAAAAATAAATCCTCCCAGCAAGTCACGTAGCCATAAAATGAAATAGAGGGAGCAATAAATAGGGGTTCGGGGCTAGTACTCTCAAAACGACCGCCGGGTCGTTACATCCATTTATCTCTTTTCTCCTTTTTTGGCAATTTTTTCTTTATTCCTCTCATTCATTCTAATATTTGTTTTTTTAATAAAGTCTCACTCACTATATTTAATAGCTCACTAAGCAATAAATTAAAAAGTCATTGTAACTGTTGAAAGTTACAAAATATTTTAACGTTTGAATGTTATTCTTTTGAAACCCTTAATATTTCATCTAAACATTATATATTCTAAACAGTAAATTTTTATGAGAATAAATAGAAATAAGCTTATGAGAAGAAACGTGATAACTTAGAAAATAGAAAGTGCAGATTCATGAAGGTGTGCTGGAGGTATTATTTGTTATGAAATCCTAATTTGTCTTTTTATTTCACATCTGGAGATTTTATCGTTTCATGAACTATATATATTTTCATTTACTTCATTTGAATAACTACTAACTTTATTTTTCAATTTCTTCAAAGGCTTTGAGTAATTTTTTTTTTCTATATTATCTCCTCTTTGTCTTTTTGGGAAGAACGGGTACAATCTTTATGGAAAAGGAAGTGCATTAAGAAAAAAGAGAAGGAGTGAAATGGTGCAAGTGTTCTAGGTAATTTCTAATACGTATATTGGTATATGTATAAAATTAGGATATTTTTGTACAAATGTATAAAATTGAGATACTCTACTGCTTCTTGGGTAAATATATGCAAGAAGAGCAGGAATACTTATAGGAGCAACTTGATATATTATGCTTACAATGGTTGGCTATCTCTATGTCAAAGGCTATGAGGTGGAAAAAAAAAATTAAACAACGGCAAAAGAAAAGAAAAATACACTAAAAGTAAGACTAAAATTCTATTTTTTTTTTGTTTGTTGTTTTTGACATGGTAAATGCATAAATGTACTATGATATTGATAAAATAAGGTATAAGGTAGCAATAACTTTTGAGAAAGGATAACGGTCAGTTTACGAAATGTAGTAGTTAAAATTTTATTGTTATATATGTCGTTGATAATTGAAAACTTATATCGGCTATTTTAATTTTGCTTCCTTATCTTCTTTGAAGTTCATTCTATTACTTTATCCGGTCCACTTTAATTAATTTTTGTCTGTTACATCGGGTATTTTAGTTTTTTCTCTTGATTCAGGTAACTTCTATTTTCTTCTGATTTCAAAGGAGAAGGAAACTTCTATTTCCTTCTAACGGGTTAGTTTGGGACTTCTGATAGTTCATTCTCAATTTCTTTTTTTTTTTGTTTGTGTTGAGTGGGATGCTGAATTTTCTTATTTATTTTAAAATTGCAGGCAACGGGTTTTTGTGCTTATTCCTCTTTTAATCTTTTTATGTGCTTGCTATTTTATGCGTTTGATTTTTCTCTCATTGGTGTTCAGGGAATAAGAGAGTATCAAAGAGGTGAGAGTACCCTTGTTATACGAAATGAGTATAACTACTAATGCTTTCTATGTCTTTCAATAACCTTCCTAAAAAAGGATTCTTATTTTTCTTATTGTTTTGCCCTTCCATTCTTCTTCTTTTTTTTGCAGTTTTATTTTAAAAAATCACATCAATAATGCTTTGTGTCTCTTTAGTTACATACCATTATTATGCCTATGAATCTCACTGGTTACCTATTGTTATTATGCATGAGTATCTTTGGTTACTTGCTATCTTTATTTGTGAGAAATTAGAGAAGAAGAAAAAGGAGTTTTGTATTTTTTTTTTTTCTAAATAAATGCGTAAGGAGTAATAATAAAAGAAAAAGGAAATAGAAGAAAAAAGTAACTGAAACGGAAAAGGGAAGCAAAAAACTAGAGAAAATATTTGTAAAATTTGATTCCATTGATTTGTGCAACAGATTTGATTTTACCCATTTTCTTTTAATCTCTTTCATTCTGTGTTATTATTTTGTCTTGGGTAAGTCTAGAAGATTAAAAACTCATAAGTGGTGGAAAACCAGAAAAAAAAGTCATAAACTAATTTGTCAAATGAAAAATGGATTAAGAACTTGAAGTTTAATCTATGTCACGACCCAAAATTCTAACCTGTCGTGATGATGCATATCTCAATACTAGGCAAGGCGACAACCTCAATAAACTGCAATTTTCATTAAGTTTGAAAACATAATATTTAATTTCATAGAAAATCTCACAATTTCTGACATAAAAATACATTCCCAAAACCCGGTGTCACTGAGTACATAAGCATCTAATATGAATACAAAGTCTGACTGATAAAACACTGTCTGAAAGTATAGAACAGTACAATAACTGAAGAAAAGAGAGACAAGGTTAGCGGACACCGAGCAACTACATTGATAGTCTCCAACAGTTAAATCCTCAAATCTGGCAACCGCCGTATCCAGGAGTACCTGGATCTACACACGAGGTGCAGAGTGTAGTTTGAGTACAACCAACTCAATAAGTAACAAAACTAACCTCTGGGCTGAAAGTCGTGACGAACTCCACAGGTACAGTCCAGTATAAATAATATCAATACATAAATGTAGGCATGCTTTCAAGTTTAACAGTTGCTTTCAGTACAAATAAAACAGATCAATTCTGACAATACGAGGAATTTGACATCTCTGTATATACATGCCTGTACATACTGTATGTGATGCACCTTAATGAAAACTCTGTATACTCACAATCTAAAATACCCAATCACTCAGTACTGTATATGGCCAATCCAGCCCAGGGAAGATCCATCCCAAAATATATATGTATATCCATCAACTGACAGTCACTCACTCAGTACAGTATAAGGCCAATCCAGCCGAGGGGAAGATCCATCCCCAAATATCAATGATTCGGACAAGATCCATGTCCAGGAAAAATTCATCCCTCAATGTAAATACTTCGGCAAGATCCATGCCCAGAAAAAATCCATCCCTCAATATAAATGCTTCGGGCAAGATCCATGCCCAGGGAAGATCCATCCCCCAATATCTATATCTATGGCAAGATCCACGCTCAGGGAAGATCCATCCCTTAATATAAATGCTTCGGGCAAGATCCATGCCCGGGGAAGATCCATCCCTCAATATATATATATA
>AWOL01S0062331.1:30699-43912 GCA_000715115.1 Nicotiana otophora
AAGCGCTATAATAAGCCAGATCTAGGCATAAGTAAATAAAATTTGTTGCGGCGTGCAACCCGATCTCATAATAATAACCTCACAATCAGGCCCTCGGCCTCACTCAGTCACCACTCTCTCTAGTCTCTCGGGCTCACAATGTTATGAAACTAGCCCAAAATAATGATATGGTGTATCAATGAATAATAACAGAGACTGAGATATGATATGCAAGTGATAGATGTGACTGAGTATAAAATTTATAAATTTAAACAATAATTCAACAACAATACGACCCACGTGGGTCCCAAAATATATCGGTGTGTAGCTTAAACATGATCTTTAATATGAGTCTCAGCTCAATTTATCTAACATGTGGAGGATATGCGAATAATGTCATTTATTTAATTATGCAACTCTAAGGAATCAATTTAAGTCACAATTTCCATGATGCACGTCCACACGCCCGTCACCTAACATGTGCGTCATCTCCAAACAATTCATACAACACGAAATTCAGGGATTTATAACCTCAAAACCAAGTTTAGAAGTGTTACTTACCTCAACCTTCAAGCTCCGAAAATACTACAATGCTCCAATTGATTAAAGTGTCCAAATATCGCCCACAATTCAATACCTACCATTAGATATCCCAACTACATCAAAATAAATACAAAAAGATTCATAAATTATCCAATAGGCTCACCCATTAGCCTATTCAATTTTATTCTTATCATTTAATACTCATTTGAAGTCATTAATAATACTATGTTAATTATCCAACATCATTACGTCACTATTCATTGTCTTCTCTAACAAAATCCTATGTTCAAGAACACCCATTTCAAGAATTAGTGTTGTATCTTGTCCAAATGGTGATTCCCTATTCAATTCATTCATCAATTAAGTTATCAAGTCTATTGAAATCATTAGAAACTCAAAACAATTCCTTTTATATCAATTCATCACTATTCATCTTTTTCTTTGCCCAAAATATCATTTTCAAGACCCTCCCTTGGGGTTCATACAATATCCCATTACAACTTCAAATAAAACTCATAAATATGCTATCCATACTCTAATATGTCATTCAAGTGAAGGGATTACCTCTTGGTGGAAGAATCTAACTTTTTCTCTTTTTGGTGTTCTTGAAGATTCAACCCATTTCCTATGGATTTGATCCGTAATATGATGTTATATAATCATCCTTGTACCAAGATAACTTACCTTGAAGTGTATTCATGGTGGAAGAGCTCCTCCTTCTCTCTAGAAATCTATTCCAAGATGAAGAACTAACACATTCTCTCTCTAAACCCACGTTTTCAGCTCCTTAAAATGACCCTTGAAGCTGCTGGATTTGCCTACGCAATGGTGCGTAGGCTACGCTGCATAGGCTACGAAAGACTCGCGTAGCTGTTCTTCTACCCTTTAGTAAACAGGTCATAACTTCTTGTAGAAATCTCCAAATGACAAACGGTTTGAAGTAGTAGAAACTAGACACATAAACCTTTCGTTTGACAGGTTATACACCATATAAATCTTGATATCGTGAGAGGTATGATCATTTGAAATTAGGTCTTGTGCGAACTCACTTGAAACTTTATCCCATTATATAATTTTTAACTTGACTTAGCCTTAGGGTTCTTCTTAGACCATAAACCATTCTTAATGCACCTCATACATATATTATCATGATCAATTAATATCATTCAAATTATCAGTCTTGTTCATACCCGAATTAATATAATTAGCACCCCGCCAATCTTCTTTATGGTCTTAAAACTCTTCGAAATTTTTCGGGGTGTTATAATCTATTAGATTTGAAAAAGACATTGTTTTTTGAAAAATAATTGGGTAGGGATGTAAGAAAGGAAAAAGAAACAGAGAAAAGAAATAGAAGAAAAAGGAAAATGGAATTGAAAAGGGAGGGAAAAAATTAGAGAAAATATTTGTAGAATTTGATTTCGTTTATTTGTGGATATATTTGATTTTACCCATTTTCTTTTAATTTCTTTCATTTTATGTTATTATTATCTTTATATTGGGGAGGTCTAGAGGACTAGAAACACATAACTGATAGAAAATTAGAAAGAGGTTTTAAAACTAATTTGTTGGATAAAAAATGGATTAAAATTTGAAATTTAATCTATTGGGTTGGAAAACTGTATGAATCTTTAACATATTCGAATATTAGTATAAGGATTATTTTGTATGTCGAATAAAGTTTTTAACAACCGCGCGAAGCGCGAGCAAATTTACTAGTTTATTAATAATTGTAGTAAATACATAACAGAAAAGTCACATAAGCTATCCGTACCTACTAAGAATGGAACAAGCTCCATTCTATACATCAACTAGGATTTCAAGTAAGCTCTCAACAAAATCAAACACTCAGAACCTCTTCTATACAATATGAACACCCATTAAGGGACATCAAATTATAGATCCTATATAAGTTTTTATCTATCCAAGAGGAGCTTTTATGAGTCTTCCACCTAAATGAAGGGTATTGAATTCTATCCATATGTAACTCTACTCTAGCCTCCCTAGACATATATAGAGACTCAGAAAAGAAAGTAGTTTCAGAACATTCAAGACCATAGTTAGCCAAAGTATTTGCCACTTTGTTTTCTTCTCTATAGTAGTGTGTGATAGACCAGCTCTCCATATGTCACGACCCAAAATCCTAACCTGTCGTGATGACGCCTATCTCGATACTAGGCAAGCCGACAACCTCAATAAACTATAATTTCTTTTAAGTTTGAAAATATAATATTTAAATGCAATCCGTAAGTCTCGCAAATATCGATACAAACACTCGCAAAACCTGGTGTCACTGAGTACATGAGCATCTATACATTACAAGTCTAGAAAATGTGATCTATAATAATCTGAGACTAAATACAATACACAAAAGGATAGGAAAGGAGAGACAAGGTCTGCGAAATATGACAGCTACCTCTGAATCTCCAGAAAATCGACTGTGTGAAAGAATCATCACCCACTGTATGCAGGATCATCTGGATCTGCACACGAAGTGCAGGGTGTAGTATGAGTACAACCAACTCAGTAAGTAACAATAATAAATAAAGAACTGAAAGTAGTGACAAGCTTCTCAGCTAAGTCCAAATACAATACTTTCCGATATAAAAGAGTAGGCATGCTCTCAAGTTTAACATTTAAGATTTCACTGCAATTTCATATCAAGTTTGACCAAAACAGAAAATAATGTTTTTCCGAAATTTCAAAAAATAGTGATATATGACAGCTGAAATGCAGCAAGTAGTGATATCAATGCATGCTCTCACAATAACAGTCACTCAGTCCTCCCATTCACTCCAACCTCACAGTCACTCTTTCCTCACAGTCGCTCATTCCTTACAGTCACTCATCACTCGGCACTCGCACTCGATACTCGTACTCAGTAGGTACATGCGCTCACTGGGGGTGTGTACAGACTCCGGAGGGGCTCCTTCATCCCAAGCACTATATCAAGCCAATCATGGCATAAATCAATAAAATATGTTACGGCGTGCAGCCCGATTCATAAATATCCTCATAATTAGGCCCTTGGCCTCACTTAGTCATCAACCTCTCCAGTCTCTCGGGCTCTCAGAAATCATGATAAGCAGCCCAACAACAATGATATGATACATCAATAATGAATAAGAGAGATCGAGGTAAAAATGTGCAAATAAAGTTGTGACTGAGTGCAAAACAGTAATTTAGCAAATAATTTCATAAGTACACGACCTCTGTGGGTCCCAACAGTGTAAACATATAATTTAAACATGATTCATAGATCAATTTCTCTAATACGGGAAAATATATACGGATATCAACAGAATTTTCAACTACACAGTTCCATGGAATTGACCAAGTTATAATTCCTATGGTGCACGCCCACACGCCCATCACCTAGCATGTGCGTCACCTCAAAATCAATCACATAATACATATTCCGAGGTTTCATACCCTCAGAACCAAATTTAGAAGTGTTACTTACCTCAATCCGTGTAATTCTTTATCCTGCAATGTCTTTTCCTCGTGAATTGGCCTCCAAACGCCTCGAATCTAGCCAAAAATAATTTGATTCAGTCAATAAAATTATTACAAGCATGAGTTTGCTAAAATATATGATTATGCTGACATGCTGAGGTCTACAAACCCTAGCAGCATTGTTGTTGTGAGGACTTCAAAGGAGACAATACCTAGTAAAGAGGTGTTTGTGGGGATGTACATCTGTCTACATGCTTGCAAAGTATGTTGGTTGGAAGGATGTAAAAATGTTATTGGCTTTGATGGAGCATTTCTGAAGGGTATGTGTAAAGGTGAGCTACTATCATGGATGACTATCATGAGAGAACTTGCAACACGGTGAATTTCTGATATATCTCCTATGGCAATATGGTACATAGAGGAACAATCTCAATATGCAATTAGGCATGAATTTAAATGGAATGGGAACACTGGATATGAGATACAACATGGGGTTTACAAATATATTGTTGACTTTTTCAACAATACATACACATGCAGATCATGGCGGCTCAAAGGAATATATGCTCCCATGCAATATGTGCAATGTGTTTTAGGAGATTTGAGCATGTTAACTATGTTGTTCACTGGTAAAGGAAATAAACATACATGAAGGCTTTCAATTATTACATACAGTCAGTAACCAACATGGAGAGGTGGCCATCAACTCAGAATCCCACTGTTGAGCCTCCTGTAATTACTAAGATGCCTGGTACACCTAAGAAAAATAGAAGAAAAGCTCAAGATGAACCTAAAAAGAAGTTTGGTAAGAGATCAAGGAAAGGGACACCAATGACATGCTCTCATTGTAAGACAGTAGGCCATAACAAGAAGGGGTGTCCTATCCTGGTAAATGATCAGATAATGCATTCATTTTGTTTCTGCTTGTGACTTGTATTTTGTTTGTTTCTATAATTTATTTTTTTTGAAATTTCAGAAAGGACAAGGATCTAAAACTGCAAGTACCAGAAATGCTAATGCTACTCAAGGAACATCTGCTGCAAGTGGTTCTGGAACTGCTAGTACCAAAAAAAATCAACCATCTCAGGTTGCTCAAAGAACAACTCAACCATCAGCTACCGCAAGTGGTTCTGGAACTGCTGGTACAAGAAATACTCAAACATCCCAGGCTGCAAGTGGATCTGAAACTGCTGCTACCAGAAATACTCAACCATCAGCTGTTGCAAGTGCATCTATAAGTATTCATTTTTTACTTTAGTTAAGCTGTATTAAGACCATCATTTTTACATTATTAGATAGTACTTTATCTTTTATCAGGATACTGAAAGTATGAGATTAAGAACTTATGAGGATAATCTATCTAGTGTTAGAGGAAGGCCAAGAGCTACTGGACTTCGAGGAAGACCAAGAACTGCTGGATTTGATATTTTGTTTAGTGATTCAGGAATAATGATAGAAAGGGTAAGTGATTTGGATTTGGATTTTTATTCAGATATTAGTAGTTTGGGTGCTAATTTGATTTTCTATGCAGTGTGGATCAAGATATATGGTACTTTCTGCTCCTACAAAAATAGTGGATGTTGGACAGACTAATATTGATCATGGATATAGTGCATCTGGACTAAGGTGGCAAGGAAGAAATGCTATAACATAAAGGCAGCTTCAACAACAGTTGAGGAGAAGACAAGCTCAAGCAAGCCTTAGCCAACCTCAAGTCCATTCCTCATCTCAACCACGCTAGTCTCCATGTCCCAACTTGAGCCAATCTCAGCAAAACATCAATCAATCTCAACCATAATGATCTGCTGAATGTTTGTTTTTGTGATAGCTTAAGTCTGTTAGTTGTAGAACTTAATTTGTAGGTTAACTATGGATTTTTAAGTATGGCTTTTATTTTGGCACAATGTTTAAACTGTTTCTGCTTCTAGAAAACTTTCAGTAGCTAATTTTGTCAACCAAGAAGGTTGATCGAACTTGATTGTTTATATATGTCTGCTTGTCTATGTCAAACATTGCTTTTCATTCCACAAAAATTCATCATACATTTTGTCATTATCATTGTACATAGGGTTATGAATACAATTACAATGATTAGTGCTAACTAGACTAAGGTCTCATTTGTTTGCACTTAATAGAGGTCTGAATCTTAATCATTCAGATCTCAGACATTAAGTGCGTTTGTTTTTAAAGTGTGAATCTTAATTATCCAGATCTTAATTATTAAGTGTGTTTATTTTTTTTACTTCACAACCACTTAATGGGTCTGAATAGGTCTGTATGATTAAGATACATAACAAAAACTTAATTTTATTAATATGTTATCATCCATATACATTATTAATTGTCGCCGCCTACCATTATCAACTACCACCATGCGACCACCATCATCCTCAATCATAGCCGCTGCCATAATCGACCACCACCACCCACCATCTGTACCATTCCCACCACCATCATTCTCAAACACAAACAATACTCATCAACCTCAACTACCATAACTAATCACCCCATCAACATCAACAACTATAACCGGCACTGCACATCATTATTAACTACCACCACCCACCACCACCTTCCTCAATTACAACTACCACCACCACCCGCCATTATTAACTATCACCACCACCATCCTCAAACATAATCGCCACCACTTCTAATCACCACTAGCTACTACTCTGAACCACAACCATCAACCAAACCTACCACTAACCACCACCTCTAATCGGCATTCACAAGCACCACCGTTAGCCATTACTACCAGCAACCATATTTTTTTTTAAAACATATTTATTGATAGAATATTAGATTAATTAGTATTTCTTTTGAATTTTATATTTATTAATTTTCAAATAAAGATAAATTGTATACATTTAGATGTTAAAAATCAAACAATTTTAATTATTTAGTTTTCAGATCTTAATACACATATTAATACTCAGATGTAGATTCAGATGTCTTAATCTTAATGCACATCTTGATATTCAGATGTGTATTCAGATTCAGACGTGTTAATCTTTAAAAAAATAAATGGGGCCTAAGAAATAAATTACAATGATTAGTGTTAATACAATAACTAACGTTACAATGATCTTCCCCATCNGATTAATTAGTATTTCGTTTGAATTTTATATTTATTAATTTTTAAATAAAGATAAATTTTATACATTTAGATGTTAAAAATCAAACAGTTTTAATCATTTAGTTTTCAGATCTTAATACACATATTAATACTCAGATGTAGATTCAGATGTCTTAATCTTAATGCACATCTTGATATTCAGATGTGTATTCAAATTCAGACGTGTTAATCTTTAAAACAATAAATGGGGCCTAAGAAATAAATTACAATGATTAGTGTTAATACAATAACTAAAGTTACAATGATCTTCCCCATCTTCCTACGTTGTAGTCGATCTCTCTCTCTAATTCTTGATAACAACCCTGAAATCACTTGTTTAAAGTGATCTGGAAGAGGTGGGTCAAACCACCTAAAAAATTACAAGAATTATTTCGATCATAATTTGAGCACCCATAAAATCTTCTTCCTAGATTTGTTGGCTTCCAAGTGATGCAAAACTTAGCTTCAACTCCACAATGACAAAATATAGGACTTTGCATAATTTTCATGGTCTGAAAAAAGAAAAAAACATTAAATAAAGCTTCAGATTTTAGAAAAATGGAGGAATAGAGCTTCAGATTCTATATAATGAAGGGATAATGTATTTTACAAGGAATGAATAAGAACTCACTTAAATACAAACCATTTTGGACCATTGGACGTTGGGAAGAGGGCTCTCACGCTCCTGTGTGTCGTGTTTCTCACGCAGCAGGCTGATTAGGACCAACTGACGTCACATGGGCATGGTCAACGATCAAATGTGTTTATTAGTTAAGAGAATTATGGGTTCGAGTGTTCAAATAGAAAAGTTTAAAGTTCATGTATCGGCTTTCAAATGCCCTTGGTGTCTAAGTGACTAGGAAGCCATTNCATAACAAAAACTTAATTTTATTAATATGTTATCATCCATATACATTATTAATTGTCGCCGCCTACCATTATCAACTACCACCATGCGACCACCATCATCCTCAATCATAGCCGCTGCCATAATCGACCACCACCACCCACCATCTGTACCATTCCCACCACCATCATTCTCAAACACAAACAATACTCATCAACCTCAACTACCATAACTAATCACCCCATCAACATCAACAACTATAACCGGCACTGCACATCATTATTAACTACCACCACCCACCACCACCTTCCTCAATTACAACTACCACCACCACCCGCCATTATTAACTATCACCACCACCATCCTCAAACATAATCGCCACCACTTCTAATCACCACTAGCTACTACTCTGAACCACAACCATCAACCAAACCTACCACTAACCACCACCTCTAATCGGCATTCACAAGCACCACCGTTAGCCATTACTACCAGCAACCATATTTTTTTTTAAAACATATTTATTGATAGAATATTAGATTAATTAGTATTTCTTTTGAATTTTATATTTATTAATTTTCAAATAAAGATAAATTGTATACATTTAGATGTTAAAAATCAAACAATTTTAATTATTTAGTTTTCAGATCTTAATACACATATTAATACTCAGATGTAGATTCAGATGTCTTAATCTTAATGCACATCTTGATATTCAGATGTGTATTCAGATTCAGACGTGTTAATCTTTAAAAAAATAAATGGGGCCTAAGAAATAAATTACAATGATTAGTGTTAATACAATAACTAACGTTACAATGATCTTCCCCATCTTCCTACGTTGTAATCGATCTGTCTCTCTAATTCTTGATAACAACCCTGAAATCACTTGTTTAAAGTGATCTGGAAGAGGTGGGTCAAACCACCTAAAACATTACAAGAATTATTTCGATCATAATTTGAGCACCCATAAAATCTTCTTTCTAGATTTGTTGGCTTCCAAGTGATGCAAAACTTAGCTTCAACTCCACAATGACAAAATATAGGACTTTGCATAATTTTCATGGTCTGAAAAAAGAAAAAAACATTAAATAAAGCTTCAGATTTTAGAAAAATGGAGGAATGGAGCTTCAGATTCTACATACAACAACAACAACAACAACCCAGTATAATCCCACTAGTGGGGTCTGGGGAGGGTAGTGTGTACGCAGACCTTACCCCTACCCTGGGGTAGAGAGGCTGTTTCCAAATGACCCTCGGCATCCTTCCCTCCAAGAACTCTCCACCTTGCTCTTGGGGTGACTCGAACTCACAACCTCTTGGTTGGAAGTGGAGGGTGCTTACCATCAGAGCAACCCACCTTGTCCTTCAGATTCTACATAATGAAGGGATAATGTATTTTACAAGGAATGAATAAGAACCCACTTAAATACACACCATTTTGGACCATTGGGCGTTGGGAAGAGGGCTCTCACGCTCCTGTGCGTCGTGTTTCTCACGCAGCAGGCTGATTAGGACCAACTGACGTCGCATGGGCATGGTCAACGGTCAAATGTGTTTATTAGTTAAGAGAATCATGGGTTCGAGTGTTCAAATGGGAAAGTTTAAAGTTCATGTATCGGCTTTCAAATGCCCTTGGTGTCTAAGTGACTAGGAAGCCATTCCCACCAATACTAAAAAAAATATAATCAAATAAAACCTTGTTTGACTCCACAAATAATACAATATTTACTCTTTTTAAAACAGAGGAAATATTGGATATGCATGAAAATGCAATGAATGAAACATTTTTCAAAATAGAAAGAGAATGTGATATAAATTGTGCGGATGGTGTAGCTAGGATCGATGTAGTGGAATAAGGTGGGCCTAGTGAAAGGTAAACAGTGCCACGTAGATTTGTAATTAGCATAGTGCCAAATGGAGTCATTGACAAGAGGTGTGACGTATGAGGTGATTAATTTTCATTTTAATTAAGCATGGTTGGCTGCTATTAGCAAATATTCTACAGCTCCCATTACGTAGTACCTTATTAGCTGCGCAATTGACTTTAATTAGGTTGGCTGCTAAATGCATTTTGTTATTAAATTAAATCACATTACGGATACACTTCAATTGTTAAAGACTTAAGGTGGCGTTTCGATCTACTTTTGGTTTAAATTCCGTAAAAATTTGTATAATTTCTTAAGAAAACCTTTTGGATTAAAGTTGTGCTTGGAATGTTTGTGACAAATTTCTTCTATAAAATGAATAAATAAAAGTACTTTATATTTAGGCTGTTTCTATTCTATCCAAAATATATGTTTTTTAATCAACTGGCTCTCATTTAGGTGTGAGTGTTTACCTTCAAAATCGGATAACAATTGAATTTGTTAGTAGTTTTAAAAATAAGCGGATTAATTTGATAATGAAAGGTAAATTAAAATGCGATTAAAATAAATAATAACAAAATAAGTGCAAATCACAAAAATCGGATAATTTCAATCTAGGGAGGTTGGATATCCTCAAGCTAGAAAAATGCTCAAATCGGTACCACGTCACAAAAAATGTAAGAGCCACAAGAACTAATAATGATGTATTGCTTATGAGTGTAAATTGCCACCCCCCAATGAATTGCCAGACCCCCTTTATATATTAGGGGAGACCTATCTTTTAAGGTATTATTTTATTATTCTATAGAAGGCAAAAGTCCTTGATTTGCTAACCGTTGGTCCCTTTTTTGATGTGTTCCGTGATTTTTACCGTAATGACCGGTTAGTTGCAGGAATTGCGGACCCTTGTTGGATAAGTTAGTAAGGCTTTCTTTGAGACCGTTAGAACCGGGATCGGTTACGTCTTCGGTAAACTTGAAGGCAAATCTGGTGGTTTCGATGAATAATTCTGACAATGCTTCGGGTCCGATCTTTAATTACCATATTTCGATCCTGACTGATTGTGTTGGACTCTAGATCGAACTTCGAGCTCGACTTTACCCGATTACCATATTTCGACCCCGACTTACCGTTTTGGATGCTCGATCGAATATCGAGCTCGGTTTTACCTGTATACAGATAGTCTCCTCGTGTTTCGGAGAGTAGGTGACGAGAAACGATATGAGCTCCCGATTCTCCCTTCGATAAATCATGATGTAAGCGACAAAAGATAGTTGAAATGTCCGGTCGGTCCAGTCTTCCTAGTATTAAATGTGTGTCAGTTAATGGTCGGCCATTCCAGGATGTGAACCGTCGTTTGGAAGACTATAAATACCCTTTTCATCCATTCATTTGAACTTTAAATTCAAACCTTTTGCTCTTGTGCTTTAAGAAACTTCATCACTCTCACTTTCTGGTTTACATTCAAACTTCTTTCCTTCTGATTTTCTGAAAGCTTCCATAAGTTATCTGTCAATCATACATTTTCTTTCATCAACACCTTCCTTTCTCCACTTTTTTCACTATTAAAGCAATGACAAAGACTTCAAAATCTATTCCCCAAAAAGAAACCCCCTCTTCCTCGCGACCATCTGAGAACGTTTCACCTGCTGCTACCGAGGAACCGACACCAGAACCTACTCTAAAAATGTTCGTCCCTACCAGGTGCTCAACGGCGCATATTTAAAGGTCGAGAAAACCTCCTCGGTACCAGGTCGGTGTGAGCCAGTCTCGAGATATATTTGCTTGGTCAACGACGGTGTCCTCACCAAGTACGTAGTGGTCCCTATGCCTGAGGAAGCGATTACTACTCACGTGGAGGGTTTTTTAAGTGTTTACACTTACCCCTTTACGTTGGGCCCCTTAGATCCGATCATCATTGCCTTTTGTAAGAGGTACGAGGTGACCCTCGGTCAAATGCATCCTTCGTTCTGGAGGATAGTAATTCTCCTCCGCTTCTTCGTGAGCAAGATCGAGGGGTGTCCCTTCACCATTGACCATCTCATGCATTTGTATAGTCCCTGACTCTATTGAGGGGGATTAATCAAGCTTGCACGTCGGGCCAGTAAGGCACCATTCTCGAGGATCGATAAAGACCGGGATCGAGGCTGGTTAGGTCGATTCATCCGAGTGAAGACCTCAGATTTAATCCATGTCGAGTACATGCCATTTCCTGAGAAGTGGAACATGTCACATAAGTACAATATCAGTTTCAAGGTTTTGTTCATTACTATTCCCTTCCTTTTCTTTTCTCATTAATGCCTTGTGGTGGTGCAGCTGTCGCTCGGATTCCGGAAGCAGTTCCTCGACTCAAGGAGTGGGTCGAGGGCATTGCAACACAGAGATCATACTCCGAGAATTCGTGGCATGAGATTTCGAAGGGTCGATGGGAGGCCCGTTCCCATGGTGAGATTTTTATTTAAGTTACATTTGACCTTAATTTCACGCTGTCAATTTCTGACTTGTTTTACTTTCTTTTTGCAGGTTTACCAAAAGATGTTGAAATGAGGCCTTCATCCGGTGACGATGATGTCTTCACCGAGACCCCTGCTTTGAATCAGGATAAAGAGAAGAAAATAAAAAAGGCTCCAAGTTCTTTGGGCCCCGAGAAGGACAAACCGAAGAGGCGATTGGTGCGAAAACCCAAGGAAAACACCAGTGCTCGAGCATCGCCTCTGGATTCACTCCACCGATTGAGAGATGAGTGTGACGGGGAAGGATGGGCCTTTGACCTGATGAATAGCGTGCCGCCTCAGCCCGAAGGGCAAGGAGCTTATGAGTCGGAAGGGGTGAGGTTGACCCTCATCAAATTAGAGAAATCGAGGCGGCCATGGCCGAAGCCTCACGAGCTGCAAGAAATGCTTCGAAGGAAGCACTTGGCGTAATAGAGATTGCCGAGTCGCCCTCATTCACAGAATCGATGTTTAACGAGGCGCAAGCTGCTAAAGAATGCCCCGCTGAAGGGACTCATGGAGCGAATGACCTTTTCCACGGTATCTTCGATGGCGTGGACTCGATTGCCACGGAAGACCCTACCAGGTTGGGAGACTTAGACATACCAAGGAAACGCCAATCCCCGAAAGCAAGCAGGTCCTCTTTGAGCCCTGGTGACCGAGGATGATCAATCTAAGAATAACGAGGTGGATGCAACACCCTGCCTTTTCAACGAAGCGTAACAGGCGTTGAACCGGGTAACTTCATGCTTTCCTAAGTGAATTTTTGATTTACACTTAAATGTTTTTTTGCAGATGACTTAGTATTTCTTTTATTGTTTGTAGGCTTCGGTGCTTCATCACGAGGCTTTTTTGAGATGCCGGGATGACCTGAAACAACTCTAAGCCGAAGTTCGAGAGCTTACTAAGA
>AWOL01S0062347.1:0-11898 GCA_000715115.1 Nicotiana otophora
GGAGTGAAGAAGATGAATGTTGGGCTTAATTTTTGTAATATGCTAATAATGAAAAAAAAAAGTGTTCTTTATGAAATAAATAATAAATGATGCTATTTTTTCAAATAATAGTTAAAAAGGATCAAGTTTGTAATATAAATATAAATTTCCTCGCCCTAAATCCTTTCCTTTTGCATCTATTCAATCTAGCTTTTGTCTTCAACTTATTCCTTATTTCATTCCTCCTTCAAGTAACTGATTTTACCTCTATTTTTATACTTATACGTAGTATATTAAATTTAATAATTGATTGTGTTGTATAATTATTAAAAACATGATGAATAATGTGTAACGATCCGGCCGGGCGTTTTGNAATATACAAAAATTATATACATAAAAATATATTTTGAATTAAAGTGATACTTGATATACAAAGTATAAAAAACGTATAAATCAATACATCTTGAATTTAGGTGGCATTTACATATGCATCGGATTTTAAAAAATGGAATGAAGAAGATGAATGTTGGGCTTAATTTTTGTAATATGCTAATAATGAAAACAAAAAGTGTTCTTTATGAAATAAACAATAAATGATGCTATTTTTTTAAATAATAGTTAAAAAAGGATCAAATTTGTAATATAAATATAAATTTCCTCGCCCTAAATCCTTTCCTTTTGCATCTATTCAATCTAGCTTTTGTCTTCAACTTATTCCTTATTTCATTCCTCCTTCAAGTAACTGATTTTACCTCTATTTTTATACTTATACGTAGTATATTAAATTTAATAATTGATTGTGTTGTATAATTATTAAAAACATGATGAATAATGTGTAACGATCCGGCCGGGCGTTTTGAGAATTTAAGACCCGTTCGACGGCATAAGGCCCTGAGCAGTTTCACATTATGTGTATTGACTTGCGTGCGTGGTTGAATTCAGTTACCGGATAATTCGTAGTGATTTGGGACACTTGATCCCTAAAATGGGAGCTTAGGTACTATGATTTTGACCGTAGTCAGAACTGTGTGAAGACGACTCCGGAATGGAGTTCCGTCAGTTCCGTTAGCTCCGTTGGATAATTTTGGACTTAGGAGCATGTCCGGACTGTGAATCTGAGGTCCGTAGCTGATTTAGGTTTAAAATGGCAAAAGCCGAATTTTTGGAGTTTTGGACCGGAAGTGAAATTTTTGATATCGGGGTCGGAATGCGATTCCGAGAGTTGGAAAAGCTCTGTTATGTTATTTGGGACTTGCCTGCAAAATTTGACGTAATTCCGGGTTGGTTTGATAGGTTTCGGCACGAGTTTTCGAAGTTAGAAGTTTTGGAAGTTCATATGTTCGATTCATGGTGCGATTCGTAGTTTCGGCGTTGTTTGATGTGATTTGAGGTTTAGACTAAGTCCGTAATATATTTTGAGACTTGTTGGTATTTCGGACAGGGTCCCGAGGAGCTCGGGTGAGTTTTCGAGTGGTTTTGGACCATTTCTAGGCCATGTTTAGCTGCTGGTTTATGGCTACAGCAGTGTGCTATGCGATAGTGGGTAAATGGATGCGATAGCGATGAGTAAAATGGGAAAAAGTGGCTTGTGCTTCGCAATCGCGGATGAGCTTTCGCGATCGCGTAGAGGAAACTTTTGCTGCACTGACCCGATTTTGGAAGCTTATATCTCGCAATCTATAAGGAATTTGGAGATGATACAGAAATGAAAGTTGTAGCTTTTTGTGTCTAGTTTTCATAAAATCACACCATTTGGTATTTGGAGTTAGGTACAAATAGTTATGGTTGGGATACTATATGCTATCCGAGAAGATGTTTGGAAATCGCGAAGAAGAAATTTGTGTTGCACAGGGCTGACTTTGGCAGCTTATATCTCGAAATTTATAGTGAATTGGGAAATGACCTAAACATGAAAGTTGTAGATCTTGATGTCTAGTTTTAAGAAAGATAAGTCATTTATTATTTGGAGTTTTGTACAAAATGTTATGACCATTACACTAGAGTTTGTCCGAAAGAGTTGGAGAAGGTTGTTGGAAAATTTTGTTCTTCGCGATCGTGAGAGAATGGCCGTGATCGCATAGAGTAAAGAACTGCTAGAATAATTTTATGCTTCGTGATCACGGGAGTTTGGCTGCGATAGCATAGAGGAAATGACTGGGCAACAGATTTAAGTTCTAAAAATGGGACTTCGACCCATTTTCCATCTTTGACGATTTGGAGCTCAGGGAGAGGCGATTTTCGCGGGATTTTCAAGGGAAATATCGGGGTAAGAGTTCGTAGCTCAATTTTGGTTAAATTATCCGAATCTATTGTTATTTTTATCATTAAATTAGTATTTTGGGTTGAAAATAGTAAAACTTTTATAGACTTTAAATTGAAGATTTGGAGGTCGATTCATTATCGAAATTTGTTAAAATTGGTATGGTTGAACTCATATCGGAATGGGTGTTCAGATTTCGTAAAAATTCCACCGGGTTTCGAGAGGCAAGCCCCGCGTTGACTTTTGTTGACTTTTTGGAATAAATATTTAAGTCGACATTTTATTATCCGGAATTATTTTTGATGAATTGTAATGAAGTTATACAACTGATTTGGATAGATTTGAGTTGTCTAGAGATCAATTCAAGCAAGAAGGCTATTTTGGAATATCGGCCTAACTTCAAAAAAGGTAAGTGTCTTGCTTAATCTCGAGTGGGGGAATTACCCCTTAGGTATTGAGTCTTATGTGCCATTTGTGAAGTGTGAAAAAGCTGTGTACGTGAGGTGACGAGTACGTACACGGGCTTATATGTGCAAAATTTATTGAGTTAAAGTCTTGGGCATATTGTGTAGTAAATTGGATAATTTTTAGTATTTATTAAATCATATATTTTTCATGCCTAAATCCTTGTTGTTGAATTTATTTTATATGACAATTTGATGTGATTGTAACTTGAATATGTATGTAATTCCGTGAGTTTGTTGGTTTGACATTTCTTGAAATTTAATTTCATTATGGATTTTTTCCTCTATAAATAAATAATTAAATGAGCTTAAGAAGAGGTGTTTATATAATTGTTGAGAATTTAGATTAATGAAGGCGTTGCCCTATGCTGATTATTTTCCATCTCTGTTAATTGTTTTTGAGATTTTATATACATTGTGTGGAGCATTGGGCTATTTGTTGTGAAATTAATTGATTTTTGTTATATCCTTGGAATTGGTTGTGGCCATTGGGCAAATTGCGATATGAATTGATTTTGTTATGTTGCCGTGTAAATTGTTGTGTTAATTGAGTTATTATTTTGAGGATATAAGGATAGCATTTTACTGTTGATATTATGTGGGTATAAGGGTGGCATTTCACTGTTGATATTATGTGGGTATAAGGGTAGCATTTTACTATTGATGTATTTGTTGGAATATTGTCTGGGCGGAGCTATAAGGGTGGCTATAGGAGAGATACGAGTGGCAATAGGAGCGATAAAGTTGGCTATTAATATTGTCCGGGCGGAGGGATAAGAGAGGCTATTATAAGAGTGATAAGGGCGGCTATAGGAGAGATAAGGGTGGCTATTGGCAGGGATGATATGTGTTGATGTGGAGTTATTGTGTTGGTTATTTTTATGTGATGTTGTGATCTTCCTTGTGTTTATTTTTATAGCTTGTGCAAATTATCCTGTTGTTGGTAAATTGATAACAATCTGATTTATGTTGAAATTGGGAGCCTGTAGCTATTGCCAGGCAGATTATAAAACGAAATGTGGGCACGAGGTATCGTTAGTAAATAATGATGATATTGTCACGTGAATTTTCCGTGCAGTTATGATATGAAATAGGGGCAGAAGTGCCGGAAAAAAATATGATGGTTGATTTATTGGCACGTGAACTGTCCGTGTAGTTGTAATATAAAGCGGTGGGCACGAGGTGCCAGGATAATATGATGATTTAATTATGGGCACAAAGTGCCGTGAAAATATGAAAGAAGGAGGAGACCCGTGTTTATGAAAAATATGAAAATAGGCTGAGACCTGTAGTTGCATGACTATGAAATGAAGTGTCACATGGTGACTTTTTAATTGAAAGAATTATATTCAAAATATTTATTTGGAAGGAATTTTATTCAAAAAGAATTATTTAAAAGAATTACATTCGAAAGGTATTTATTTGAAGAAATTATATTTGAGAGAGATTTATTTAGGAAGTATATTTGAAAGATATTTATTTGAAGGAATTATATTTGAAAAAGATTTATTTGAAAGAATTATATGTGAAAAATATTTAATTGAAGGACTTTATTTAATTGGGTGTACTTATATTTATTAATCGTTGAACGATATTAATGGTGTTCTTAGTGCCCTTCTGTGTACATCATTGGTTGATTTGTATTGCCCTTATTGTTATTTGTTTCCTATTATTTTGTATATCATATTGCACATGTTATTAGACTAGTGAGTGTCTTGACTGTACCTCATCTCTACTTCACTAAGGTTAGTTTTGATACTTACTGGATACCGAGCGTGGTGTACTCATGCTACACTTCTGCACATTTTTGTGCAGAGCCAGGTATTGGAGATATCGGACTCGGACAGTGTTAGAGTGTGATGACCCAAAATGTCATCTTTAAATTTAATAAGTAATTCTGTGTTCTAAGACCTCAAAAAGCACTATTTATCACTCCTCGACTTGCATGCGCAGTCCTTACAATTTTTCGGAAAGCTTTTATGTGAAAAATAGATTAAAAAGTGAAATAAAGCTTTATAACTCAACTAAATTGACATTGGTAAATATTTTGAGCAAACGGACTCGGATCAGTATTTTGACAATTTCGGTAGGTTCGTATCGTGATTTGGGACTTAGGCGTATATCCAGAGTCGAATTTCGAGGTCCCTAGCCCGAGATGTGAAATTTTGATGAAAAATTAAAAGTTTGAAAGCTTAATAATTTATAAGAATTTACGGATGTTGGATTTATTGACACCGGGTCCGTATTTTGGTTCTAGAGCCCGGTATAGGTCCACTATAATATTTATGACTTGTCTGCCGAATTTGGTGACAATCGGAGTTGATTTGACGTGATTCGGACGCCCGGTTGAAAAGCTATAAGTTCTAAAGTTTTCTTGAAAATGTTCTTTGATTCGGTGTCCGATTCGTAGTTTTAGGTGTTATTTTGGCAATTTAATCACGCGAGCAAGTTCGTATGATATTTTATGACTTGTGTGCATATTTAGTTTGGAGCCCCGAGGGCTCGGGTGAGTTTCGGATAAGCTACGGGATGATTTTGAACTTAGCAAATCTGGTTTTTGAGCTTCTGCTGTCATCTGGTGCATTGTGCATCGCGATCGCTAAGCCATTCCTGTGATCGCGAAGAGAGAATTTTGAGCCGTGAGTTTTACTCTTCGTGTTCGCGAAGATAGACATGTGAACGCGAAAGGCTAGCTCCCAGTGCACTGCGATCGCGAAGAAGGAATGAGGCAGAAGCTGAAGCATCGAAATTGTGCTACGCGGTCGCATAAACCGGTATGCGATCGCGTAAGGCAGAGAAATTATTCTCTGTTATCGCATGGCCTTATACACGATCGCGTAGTGTTAAACAAACCTGGGCAATTTTTGTTCTACGCGATCGCGGACGAATTTTTGCGATCATGATGGATAAAAATCTGAAAAACAGAACTTAAGTTCTGGAAATGGGGTTTCGACCCATTTTCAACTATTTCCAATTTTTGAGCTTGGGTAAGGCGATTCTTAGGCGATTTTCACGGGAAAACATTAGGGTAAGTATTACTCATCCTATATTGATTATATTTCATGATTCCATACTTATTTATATCATGAATCCGTGAAATTTTGGGAGAAAAATCAGAATTTTATAAAATCTTCCAAAAACGAAAATTTAAGATTTGGAGGTCCATTTGACATCGGAATTTGATAAATTTTGTATGGTTGAACTCATATCGGAACGGATATTCGGATTTCGTAAGTTTTTCTGATATTTGAGACATGGATCCCATTATCGAATATTTAAATAAATTTTGGATTTTTATCTGAAAAATTAGTAAATTCATATGGAATTAATTCTTATGATCCGTATTGAGTATATCGAATTGTTTGTGAATAGATTTGACGCTTTTGGAGACAAATGCAAAAGGAAAGGCTGTGGTCGAATAAATTATTGGAATTTGCAAAGCGAGTATAACGACTCGGCCGATCGTTTTGACTATTGCAATCTCGTTCCCTTATTTACTGCTCAAATTGTGTATTACAGTTGTTACTTGGCTTGCCGGGGTAATTGGTTTGGGTCCGGTAAAGTTTTGAAATGATTTGGAGCACTTAGTTTCAAAGTTTTGAATTTAAGTTGAAAAGGTTGACCGGATGTTGACTTATGTGTAACGACCCCAGAGGAATTTTGCTAAGGAAATTAAGGTTTGGTGGTGCCGAGGTAGATCAATTAGTACAAAGATTATAGAACAATGCACCGATGTGTTAAGGAAGTATTTTGTCGGAAAAAGGTCATTTTTGCAACCATTATGCGGTCGCAAAATCACTCTGCGGACCGCATAATGGTCGGAAAGTGGATCAGGAGAGGGGCAAGATTTGAGGACAATTTGCGGTGCACTATACGACCGCAGACCTGTTTTGTGATGCATTATGCGAGCGTAGAACAAGTATGCAGGCCGCATAATGACCGCAGACCGGGTCAGTAATGCCCAGCTTTGGAGACTAAATTATGCGGCGGATATGCGGACCGCATACCACATATGCGATCGCATAACTGCGTCGGAGCTTCCATTCTTTCTAATTTTTGACCCACCCGAACTTCGATTTATAGCCCTTGAAGCTCATTTTTGAGCCAAAATCTGATATTTTAGAGCGAGGTGAGAGCATTTTAGAGAGAGAACGTGAAGACTTAGTCATCTATCCATCAATTCTTGTTCAAGGTTTGAAGATTTCACAAGGATCTTGCTAGGGCTTCAAAGAGGTAAGAATTTCTTTCCCTAATTCTTCAATTTCGGGTTTAGAGTAAAGATGGGTGATTAATAGTATGATTATTGGGTGTAGAGTATCATATATACATACTAATAAGGTTGTGGAAATATTGTTAAGTTCAAATGGGTAAGGATTGGGTTGAAAATGGTAGAAATCTTCATAGATTTTAATTGAAGATTTGAGGGTCGAGTTGGTGTCGGATTTTGGTAAAATTTGTATGAGTGGACTCGTGGTTGGATGACCATTCATATTCTGTAACTTTTGTCGGGTTCCGATACGTGGGCCCTACGATCAAATCTTTAGTTAATTTTGGATTTTATTGGAAAAATTAGTATCTCCTTATGGAATTAATTACAATAATTGGTATTGACTGAATCGAATTATTTGTGACTAGATTCGAGGCATTCAGAGGCCGATTTGCGAGGCAAAGGCATAGTAGAGTAAAGAATTTCATACTCTGAGGTAAGTAACAGTTTTAAATCTGGTCCTGAGGGTATGAAACCCCGGATTTTTGGTATCATGTGATTATTTTGGAGGTGACGCACATGCTAGGTGACAGGCGTGTGGGCGTGCACCGAAGGGATTGTGACTTGGTCCGTCCCGGGAAACTGTAAAGTTGAATAATTTGTTGTTAGCTATATGCTCTCTATATGTTGATAAAACTTGACTGTAAATCATGTAAGAAGTCATGTTTAGGCTATGTAATAGTACTGCTGAGACCCACAGAGGTCGCGTACTTGTTGAATTGCATAATAAATGTTATATGTACTCAGTCTCAGTTGTTACTTACACATTTTATCTCAGTCTCTGTTATTATTATTGATACATCATATCATTGTTGTTTGGGCTGATTTCATGATTATTAAGAGCCCGAGAGACTAAAGAGATTTATGACTGAGTGAGGCCGAGGGCCTGATTGTGAAATATTGATACTATAGCACGTGAGTTGTCCGTGCAGCACGTGAGTTGGCCGTGCGGATCCTTATATTATACTATAGCATGTGAGTTGGCCGTACAGATCTAGATATTTATATTATGGCCCGTGAGTTATCCGTGCAGCACGTGAGTTGTCCATGCAGATTATAGCGCTTGGGCTTTAGGAGCCCCTCCGGAGTGAGTACACCCCCAGTGAGCGCGGGTACCCATTGAGAGTGAGTGATAAGGGCTGGGAGCCCAGGGAGTGATGAGGGATGGGAGCCCAGTGAGTGATTGTTGTCCTAAGAGGTTGTACTTGATTTCTATTTGTTGTTGCACTTAGTTGCTATCTGTCATTATTGTGAAATCTCTGAAAGATTATTGATATACGGATTACATGAACAGGAGCTGTATAAAATATTGATTTGATATTAAACTGCCAGATTTGATAGAATGTCTATTCTTTGCTGGAATTACTAGAAAAGAACCATAACTGTGTAGCTCATTACTATCTTCAGTTCCTTATTTATTATTGTTACTTGCTGAGTTGGTTGTATTCATACTACACCCTGCACTTCGTATGCAGATCCAGGTATTCCCGGATATAGCGGGTGTTGATCCTTTTGAGCAGTTCATTTTCAGGAGATTTTGAGGTAGCTACCGTGTTCCGCAGACCTTGTCTCTCCTTCTCTATCTCTTTGTTTACTATATTTGGTCTCAGACTATTATAGACCATATTTTTCAGACTTGTATTCATATTAGATGCTCATGCACTCAGTGATACCAGGTTTTGGGAGTGTTGTATTAGAAATTGCTAGATCTTTGGTATTGTATTAAATGTTACATTTTTAAATTTATAGGAAATCGTGGGTTATTGATGTTGTCGGCTTGCCTACTACTGAGATAGGTGCCATTACGACAGGCTAGGATTTTGGGTCGTGACAGCGAGGTAAGTGTCGTGGTTAACCTTGACTTGAGGGAATAGAACCCTTAAATTATTTGTTATGTGAAATGCATGTGAACGACGTAGAGGCAAGGTGACGAGTGTCTATACGTCGTCAAATTAATTATTTGCATAATTATTTAAAAATCATAAATCGTTTTAAATCATGAATGAATTATTATATTAATTGTTTCACTCATATTCCTTGTCAAATATTATTTCTTGAATTTCTGTAATAATTGTACATGCTTATTTGACTTATCTGTATTAATTGTTATTTGACATTTAGCATATTAAATATTAAACTGTCTATTTTCTCCACGATTTTCACAAGTAATTGCTAATTGCCATTGTTTGTTCATAAATAAATTATAATTATTGTGTGTCTTGATGCTTAATAGTTTCTCATTGAACATGTTATTTATTGGAGTAATTGTTATTACAATTAAGAGTTGTTTAAAATTATATTGGTGGAATGAGTTGCACGCCGCAACGGAAATGAAAGCAAATATATATATATTGGGGGATCGGATTGCACGTCGCATTAGACTTATTTAAAAGTCAATATTGGGGGATCGGATTGCACGCCGCAATAGACTTATTTAAAAGTCCATATTGGGGGATCGGGTTGCACGCCACAACAGACTTGCTTAAAAGTCGATATATATATTGGGGGATCGGGTTGCAAGTCATAATAGAATTGAATATGAATATAATGTGAGAGCGAGTTGTACGTTGCAACGGAAATTGGTTAAAATAATAAATGGGTTATGACTGTTGAGTTGGCTTCAATTATTATAAATGAGTTACCTGATTTATTTCTATTATTTTGTTGTTGTTACTAATATTGCGTGCAGGTTAATGTAAGTGACCTGCCTTAGCCTCGTCACTACTTCGTCGAGGTTAGGCTCACACTTACTAGTACATGGGGTCGGTTGTACTGATACTACACTCTATACTTCTTGTGCAGATTTCGAAGTTGGTCCCAGCGGTGTACCATAGACTTGCTCGGATTTCAGCTACCAGAGGAGACTTGAGGTATAACTGTACGGCGTCCGCAGTTTTGAAGTCCCCGCCTACTTTACTTTAGCTGTGTATTTATTTCCAGACATCTTTATTTTATTCAGACCCTTATTTGTATTATTCTAGAAGCTCGTGCACTTGTGACATCAATTCTGGGATGGTATTTAGACACCGTTGTTTTTATGGATTATTCACTATATTTCAGACTTTACTTCCGCATTTGTTTCTTTAATTATTAATAAATTTAAAAATTATTGTACAATGGATAATATTATTTTAACGTTGGCTTGCCTAGCAAGTGAAATGTTAGGCACCATCATGGTCCGAAGGTGGGAATTTTGGGTCGTGACAGTTGGTATCAAAGCACTAGGTTACATAGGTCTCACGAGTCACGAGCAAGCTTAGTAGAATCTGAAGGATTGGTACGGAGACATCTGTACTTATCTCTCAGAGGCTATGAAGTTTAGGAACAATATCACTTCTTTCTTATTCTATCGTGCGGTTTTATTCTATCATGGATAATTAAACCATTCTACTCTTATTCACTCGCATATGGTGAGAACACGCAATACCTTTACCGATGAACAGGGACCAGAGCCCCCGGTGGAAACTATGGCCAGGGGTAGAGGTCGAGGTCGAGGTCATGTTAGAGGCCGAGGTAGAGCTCAGTCCAGAGCTCGAGAAGCTGCACCTGTTGTAGAACCTCAGATGGACCTTCAGGAGTAGGTTCCAGTTCAGAATGTACCATTTGGACCAGTTCGGGTCCCGGAAGGATTCATATCTACTCCAGTGCTACAGGACGCTCTAGTCCGTTTGGTAAGTCTTATGGAGGGCGTGGCCTAGAATGGTACATTTCCAATGGAACTAGCCATTTCACAGGCTGGGGGAGGAGCACAAACTCCCACTACTCCCGCTCCGAAGCAGATAGCTCCCCAGAATCAGGCTCCATCAGCCCCGCCAGTTAGGGTAGTTCAGCCAGTTGTTGCGGCACAGACCGGTGATAGGCCCGCCATGTCTTTATAGGCCTTATTGAGACTGGATAAGTTTACCAAGCTCTTTTTAGTTTACTTCAGTGGTACACCTTCTGAGGACCCACATGATTATCTCGAATACTGCCATGAGGTGTTGCGGAACATGGGTATAGTTGAGACCAGTGTGATTGATTTTGCCGTATTTCAGATGATGGGTTCCGCCAGGAGGTGGTGGAGGGATTATACATTGACCAGACCAGTTGGATCGCCTGTACTTACCTGGGAGCACTTCTCTCAGCTAGTTTTGGAGAAGTTCCTTCCTATCACATTGAGGGAGGATTACCGAAAGCAATTTGAGTGTCTACAGCAGTATGAGTCCCGTTTTGTGGATTTAGCTCGTCATGCTCTCCTTTTACTACCTACTGAGGGAGAGAGAGTGGGGAGATTTATTGAGGGACTCACTCACCCTATCAAGCTTCAGATGGCCAAAGAGACCGGAGGTGAGATTGTTTTTCAGGTTGCTGCTAATGTCGCGAGGAGGATCGAGATGGTTCTTGCACAGGAGAGCGGGCAGAGGTCTGTAAGAGGCCTCATCAGTTTAGTGGTTTCAGTGGTGCCTTGTCTAGAGGCAGGGGTAATTTTGGTAGGGGTCATCCTCCCAGACCGTTTCATTCAGCACTTCATGCATCTCACAGTGCTTCAAGGTGTCACGGTCCTATTATACCTTACACTGGGCAGCCAACATTCAGTGCACATTCAGCTCCTATCAGTGCACCACCACTCCAGAGTTACTACAACAGTTATCTGGCCCATTTGGGTTAACTTCAGCTTCAGCAACCATGGCATCAGGATGGGTGTTATGAGTGTGGGAACATTGGTCACATCATGAGGTATTGCCCTAGGTTGGCGAGTAACAAATCTCGGCAGGATTCTCGTGCCATCATACCGGCACTGGTTGCTTCACCGCCCGCTCAGCTAGCTAGAGGTAGGGTTCAGACATCTAGGGGTGGATGTCAGGCCATTAGAGATGGAAGTCAGTCCATTAGAGGTGGAGGTCAGACCGTTAGAGGTGGAGGCCAGCCAGTTAGAGGCCGTCCTAGAG
>AWOL01S0062349.1:0-23189 GCA_000715115.1 Nicotiana otophora
ATACATAAAACGACAACCAAAGTAGTGCCAAACAACTTAAAAGAATGTAACGACGAACAACCAGTCCACCATTCCATCATTATGTGATGTTTCTCCATACTATTTGTCCTCCAAAAATCCATTAAACAATAGAAAAATATACATCCCAAAGGCAACACGAAACAACCCACAAAACAGTCCAATACAAGTCAAATAACTCGAACTCACGGTTTCTGATCACCGTCCCGTGAGTTCTAACTATTAGGAAACAAATTTATCAACATTCCTTGATATTTAAACACTTAAATACAGAAAGCACTCGTTTTATTAACTATGAAGTACCTTCCAAAACTCAAACTACAAAGAAAACGAGAGGCGATATAGCGATACTTACGTCATAGGGATCATTTTAATGTTATCGCTTCTTGATTCCGTGCCCGGGATGATAATATTCTTTGAAACACTATTAGAGTGCTCAAAAATAGGTTCTATGGTGTTCTATGGCTGGGTTGTATGTGAAAATGATGAGAGAGACGAGTTAAGACATATTTATCAATGTTTGAAAAGTCAAAAGGTGCTAGCTTGGCACCCTCTCATTCGTCCATCTTCTGACACTTATATCTTTTTATCCGGATGTTGTATGAACGAACGGTTAAGTGCGTTGGAAACTAAATTCCAATACCTTCAATGTGATATATAATATGTCCCAAAAAGACCTCATATAGAACACAAAATATATTTTTTAAAAAGCTTTATTACAGGGCAAATCCTTAGTCGGTTTTTCCGCAACTTTAATCCGATTTTTCCCAAACTTCATATTTTCTATCCAAACATCATATATAGCCATATTATGACTTTAAAATCATTTAAATCATGATTAACAAGTCTCATATTCATTATGTCACCTTGGGACGCATAGGGTGTAACAGCCCGGACTCATGCAGATGAAGTGGGCTATAGCACATGAAAATTAGGGAATCAGGTAGAATTCTAATTTTATGACCCTAAAATGCCAGAAAACGTGAAACACTCATGGAGAGGCGATGGCTATTATTTCTTAGGTCATTTTTTAGGCGATCGGAGTGAGTCGCCAAGACTTATGTATGTGGCATGGGCTATAGCGCACGAAAATTTGGGAATGAGGCGTAATTCTAGTTTTATAGCCCTAAAATGACAAAAAATAAAGAACGGTCATAGCGAGGCGATGATTAATGTTCCTTAAGCCTTTTTTGATGGACGGATAAAAGTTTAGGCGATTCGGGTCCGGTCGCCCGACCCATGCAGATGGTGTGGGCTATGGCAAATGAAAAACTGGGAATCAGGCGAAATTCAAGTTTTATGGCCCTAAAATGCCAAAAATAAGGAACGGTCATGGAGAGATGATGAATATAGTTTCTTAGGTAGTTTTTGATGGGCTAGCAAAATTTTAGGCGATCCGGCTTCGGTCGCCCATAGACATGCAGATGGCGTAGGCTATAATACATCGAAGTCTGGAAATCTGGCGCAATTCTAGTTTTATGACCGTAAAATACCAAAACAAGAGTATTGGTTATGGCGAGGCGATGACTATTGTTTCTTATGTCATTTTTTATGGGTCGACAAAATTTTAGGCAATCGGGGACCGGTCGCTCGGACACATGCAGATGGCGCGAGCTATAACGCACAAAAATCTCAAAATCAGGTGGAATTCAAGTTTTATAAGCGTAAAACACCAAAAAAGGAATATCATGGCACTGTGATAAATATTGTTCCTTAGGTAGTTTTTGATCGCCCGAACCCGTATAGATAGTGTGGGCTATAACATACGAAAATCAAAGAATTGAGCAGGATTTCAATTTTATGGCCCTAAAATGCCAAAATATGAGGAGCGGTCATGTCGAGGCGATAAATATTGTTCCTTAGGTCATTTAAGATTGATCGGCAAACGTTTAGGCGATCAGAGTCCTGTCGCCCGGACCCATGCACATGGCAGGGCTTGTTACACACGAAAATTTGAAAATCACGCAAAATTCAAGTTTTATGGCCCTAATACGCCAAAAAATTAGGAACGGCCATGGCGAGGCAATGACTATTGTTCCTTAGGTCATTTTAATTGGCCGATAAATTTTAGGTGATTCGGGTCTGGTTGCCCGGACCCATGCAAATGGCGTGGGGTTATAGCACACGAAAATAAGGGAATCAGGCAGAATTCCAGTTTTATGACCCTAAAACGCCAGAAAGCGTGGAACAGTCATGGCGAGGCGATGACTATTATTTCTTAGGTTGTTTTTGATGGGCCGACAAAATTTTAGGCGATCAAGATCAGTCACCCGGACCTATGCAGATGGCATGGGCTATAACACATGAAAATCTGGGAATCACGCATAATTCCGGTTTTATGGCCCTAAAACGCCAAACTATGAGTATTGATCATAGCGAGGCGATGATTAATGTTCCTTAGGTCCTTTTTGATTTGTTGAATACTTTTTAAGCGATCCGAGTCCGTTCGCCCGGACTCATGCAAATGGAGTGGGCTATATCACACAAAAATCTGAGAATCGGGCAAAATTCTAGTTTTCTGACTTCAAGACACAAAACAAATGAGGAACGGTTATGGAGAGGCGATGACTATTGTTCCTTAAGTCGCTTTTGATGGGCCGGCAAAATTTAGGGCGATCGGGGCCAGTCGCCCGGACTTATGCAGATGATGTGGGCTATAGCAAACGAAAATTAAGGAATCGGGAGTTTTCCAGTTTTATAGCCCTTAAATGCTAAAAACTGAGTATCGGTCATAGCGAGGTGATGATAATGTTGCTTAGGTGTTTTTTGATGGGCTGAATTTTTTTTAGGCGATCCGAGTCCATTTGCCCGGATCCATGCAGATGGTGTGGGCTATAGCACACAAAAATTTGGGAATCAGGCAAATTCCAGTTTTATGTCCCTAAAACGCCACAAAATGAGGAACGGTCATAGATAGGAGATGACTGTAGTTTTTAGGTCGTTTTAGATTAACGGGCAAAATTTTAGGCGATCCGATTTTTGTTGCCCGTAGACATGCAGATGGCGGGGGCTACAACACTTGAAAGTTTGGAAATCATGCGGAATTTCAGTTTTATGGCCGTAAAATGCAAAAATATGAGTAACGGTCATGGCAAGGAGATGACTATTATTCCTTAGGTCGTTTTTGATGGGTCGACAATATTTTAGGCAATCGAGGACCGGTCGCTCGGTCCCATGCCGATGGCGTGGGCTATAACACACGAAAATCTGGGAATTTGGTAGAATTTCAGTTTTATGGCCTTAAAATGCCAAAACATGAGGAACGGTCATGGCGAAGAGATGGCTATTGTTCCTTAGGTTGTTTTTGATGGGTCACAAATAATTTAGTCGATCGGGGTTCCGGTCTCTTTGATCTATGCAGATGGCGTGGGCTATAGCATATGAAAATATGGGAATCACGCAGAATTCCTGTTTTATGGCCCTAAAATGCTAATAACGAGGAACGGTCACAACGAGGCGATGATTATTATTCCTTAGGACGTTTTAAATTGGCCGACAAAAGTTTTGGCGAGTCAGCTCCAATCGTCGGACCCGTGCAGATGGCGTGGGATATAGCACACGAAAATCAAGGAATCGAGCAAAACTCTAGTTTTATGGCATTGAAACGCCAAACAAATGAGGAGAGGTCATGACTATTATTCCTTAAGTCATTTTTAATTAGTAGGCAAAATTTTATGCGATTCGGGTCCGATCGCCCGGACCCATTCAGATGATGTGGACTATATCATACGAAAATTTTAGTATCGGGCGTTTTCCAGTTTTATGGCCCTAAAACACCAAACAAATGAGGAACGATCATGGCGAGACGATTTCTATTATTCCTTAGGTCATTTTTGATGGTCTGGCAAAATTTTAGGTGATTCAGGTCTGGTCGCCCGGATCCATGCAGATGGTGTGGACTATAGCACACAAAAATTTGGGAATGAGGCGAATTCCAGTTTTATGGTCCTAAAATGCTAAAAACGAGGAACGGTCACGCAGAGGCGATAACTATTGCTCCTTAAGTCATTTCTGATGGACCAAAAAATTTTAGGCGATCAGGGTCCGATCGCCCGGACCCGTATTGATGGCGAGGGATGTAACACACGAAAATCGGGGAATCGAGCGAGTTTCTAGTTTTTATGCCCAAAAATGCCAAAATATGAGGAACATTCATGGTGAGGCGATGATTATTGTTCCTTGGGTAATTTTTAATAGGATGACAGACGTTTAGGCGATCTGGGTCCGGTCGCCCAGAACCATTCAGATTGTGTGGTCTATATATAACATACGAGAATCTGGAAATCAGGCAAAATTCCGGTTTTATGGCCCTAAAACGTCAAAAATGAGGAACCGTCATGGCAAGGCGATGACTATTATTCCTTATGTCATTTATGGTGGGCTGACAAAATTTATGGTGATCAGGTTCCGATCCCCCGGACCAGTGTAGATGGTATGGGCTATAGCACACGAAAATCGGAAAATCGAGCAGAATTCCAGTTATATGGCCCTGAAACACCAAACAATGAGGACCGATCATGGTGAGGCGATGACTATTGTTCATTAGGTCATTTTTGATGGGCCAACAAAATGTTAGGCGGTTCGGGTCCGGTCGCCCGAACCCATGAAGATGGAGTGGGCTATAACACACAAATATTTGGATATCGGGCAAAATTTCAATTTTATGGCCCTAAAACGCCATAAAATAAAGAACGGTCATGGACATGCGGTGACTATTGTTCCTTAGTTAATTTTTGATGGTCCAAGAAAATTTTAGGCGATCGTGGTCCGGTCGCCTGGCCCCGTGCAGATGGCATAGGCTATAGCACATAAAAATCAGGAAATCGGGCGGAATTTCAATTTTACGGCCCTGAAACGCAAAAAAAAGATGAACGGTCATGGAGAGACGATTATTATTCCTTAGGTCAATTTTGATGGCCGACAAAATTTTAGGTGATCGGGGTCCGAATAACCAAAACCATGCAGATGACGTGTGCTATAACACACGAAAATTAGGGAATCAGATGGAACTCTAGTTTTATGGCCCTAAAATGCCAAAAACGAGGAACGGTCATGGCGAGGAAATGACTATTGTTCCTTAGGTTATTTTGACGGGCCGACAAAATTTTAGGAGACTAGGGTCCGGTCGCCGGAACCCATGCAGATTGCATAGGCTATAGGATACAAAAATCTAAGAATCGGGGTGAAATTCCAGTTTTATATCCCTAAAACGCCAAACAATGAGAAGCGGTCATGGAGCGATGATGACTATTGTTCCTTAGGTCATTTATGATCGGCCAACAACATATTAGGCGATCCGGGTACGGTCTTCCGGACCCATGCAGATGGCGTGAGCTATTGCCCTAAAATGCCAAAAAAGAGGAACGGTCATCGCGAGGCGATGCTTATTTTTTCTTAGGTCGTTATTTACGAGACAACCAAATTTTAGACGATCCGGGTTCTATCACCCAGACCCATGCAGATGGCGTGAGCTATTGCCCTAAAATGCCAAAAAAGAGGAACGGTCATCGCGAGGCGATGCTTATTTTTTCTTAGGTCGTTATTTACGAGACAACCAAATTTTAGACGATCCGGGTTCTATCACCCAGACCCATGCAGATGGCGTGAGCTATTGCCCTAAAATGCCAAAAAAGAGGAACGGTCATCGCGAGGCGATGCTTATTTTTTCTTAGGTCGTTATTTACGAGACAACCAAATTTTAGACGATCCGGGTTCTATCACCCAGACCCATGCAGATGGTGCGGGTTATTACACATAAAAATCTAGGAATTAGGTGAAATTAGTGTTTTATAGCCCATAAATGCCAAAAGATGAGGAACAATAATGGAGATGCGATGTCTATTATTTCATATGTCACTGTTATGGGCTGGCAAAATATTAGGCGATACGGGTTCATTCGCCTGGACCCATGCAGATGGCGTGGGCTATAGCATACAAAAATCTCAGAATTGAGAGTAATTCTAGTTATATGACTCTAAAATGCCAGAAAATGAGGAACGGTCATGTTGAAGCGATGACTATTGTTTCGTAGGTCACGAAAATCTAGGAATCTGGCGGAATTCCAGTTTTATGGCCCTAAAATGTCAAAACATAAGGAGCGGTCATGACGAGGCAATGTCAATTATTTCTTAGATCATTTCCGATGGGTCAACAAACTTTTAGGAGATCGGGGTCCGGTCTCCCGAACTCATGCAGATGGCATGGGCTATAGCACATGAAAATCTGAAAATCGGGCGGAATTCAAATTTTATAGCCCTAAAATGCCAAAACATAAGGAGTGGTCATGGTGAGACGATGACTATTATTCCTTAGGTCATTTCCAATGGGTCGGAAAATTTTTAGGCGATCGCGGTATGTCATCCGGATCCATGCTGATGAAGTGAGCTATAACATATGAAAATCTATGATTTGAGTGGAATTCCAGTTTTATAGCCCTAAAATTCCAAAAAATGTGGAACGGTCATGGCGAGGGGATGGCTATTGTTCCTTAGGTCATTTCTTATAACCCAAAAATATTTTAGGCGATCCGGGTCTGGTCGCCCGGACCCATGTAGATGGCATGGGCTATAACACACGAAAATCTGGGAATCAGGTGGAATTCCTATTTTATGGCCCTAAAAATCCAAAAACGAATGGTCATGGCGAGACGATGGTTATTGTTCCTTAGGTCATTCTTATGGGCCGAAAGAATTTAAGGCGATCCAGGTCTGATTGCTTGGACCCATGCAGATGACATGGGCTATAGCGCACAAACAATTGATAATCATGCAGAATTCCAGTTTTATGATCGTAAAACGCTAAAAAACAGGAACGCTCATGGCGAAGCGATGAATATTGTACCTTAGGTTATTTTTGATAGGTCGGAAAAATTTTAGGCGATCGGGTCGGGTCCCCTGGTACCATGTAGATGGCATGGGATATAACATACGAAAATTAGGAAATCGGACAATATTTCAGTCTTATGGCCCTAAAACGCCAAAAAAAGAAAGGTTCATGGCGAGACGAAGACTATTATTCCTTAGGTCATTTTTGATGGGCCGAAAAGATTTTAGGCAATCGTGGTCCGGTCATATGGACCCATGCTGATGACGTGTGCTATAGCACTCAAAAATCAGGGAATCAGATGGAATTCTAGTTTTATGGCCCTAAAATGATAAAATGAGGAGCGGTCATGGCGAGCCAATGACTATTGTTCCTTAGGTCATTTTCGACGGGCCAGAAAAATTTTAGGCGATCAGGGTCAGTTCGCCCGGACTCATGTAGATTGTATGGGCTATAGGATACGAAAATCTAAGAATCGGATGGAATTCCGGTTTTATGGCCCTAAAATGCCAAAAAATGAGGAACGGCCATGGCGAGGTGATGACTATTGTTCCTTAGGTCATTTTTGATCGGCCAGCAAAATTTTAGGCAATCCGGGTCGGTCGCCTGGACCCATACAGATGGCGTGAGCTATTGCACATGAAAATCAGAAAATCAGATGGAATTCTAGTTTTATGGAACCAAAATGCAAAAAATAAGGAACAGCCATGAAGAGGAGATGACTATTAGTCCTTAAGTTGTTTGTGATGGGCCGATAATATTTTAGGCGATTGGGGTCAGTCGCCCGGACCTATGTAGATGGCGTGGGCTGTAGCACACGAAAAGCTTGGAATCAGGCGTAATTCCAATTTTATGGCCCTAAAATACAAATAAATGAGTATCGGTCATACCGAGGCGATGCTTAATGTTTCTTAGGTATTTTGTGATGAGACGACAAAACCTTAGGCGATCTGAGACCGTTCGCCCGAACCCATGCATACGACATGGGCTATAACACATAAAAGTCTGGATATGAGGCGGAATTTGGATTTTATGGCCTTAAAACTCCATAAAATGAAGAGCGGTCATGACCAGGCAATGACTATTGTTCCTTGGTTAATTTTTGATTGGTCGACAAAAGTTTAGGCAATCGTGGTCCTGTCGCCTGGCCCCGTGCAAATGGCTTGGGCTATAGCACAAAAAAAATCAGAAAATCGGGCGGAATTCTAATTTAATGGCCATGAAAGGCCAAAAAGAGGAACGGCCATGGCGAGACGATGACTATTATTCCATACGTCAATTTTGATGGCCGACAAAATTTTAGGTGATCAGGGTCCGGTCACCCGGACCCATGTAGATGACGTGTGCTAATGAAAATCAAGGAATCAAACAGAATTCTAGTTTTATGGTCATAAAATTCTAAAAAGAGGAATGGTCATGGCGAGGCAATGACTATTGTTTCTTAGGTCGTTTCTGACGGACCGACAAAATTTTAGGCGATCAGGGTCCGTTCGCCCGGACCCATGCAGATTGTATGGGCTATAGGATACGAATATCTAAGAATAGGGTGGAATTCCAATTTTATGGCCCTAAATTACCAAAACACGAGGAATGGTCATGGCGAGACGATGACTATTGTTCCTTAGGTCATTTTTGATCGGCCAGCAAAATGTTAGGTGATTGGGGTCAGTCGCCCAGATATATGCAGATGGCGTGGGATGTACCACACGAAAATCTGGGAATCAGGCGTAATTCAAGGTTTATGGTCCTAAAATGTCACAAATTGAGTATCAGTCATACCTAGGCGATGCTTAATGTTCCTTAAGTATTTTTTGATGAGACGACAAAACTTTAGGCGATCCAAGTCCGTTCTCTCGGACCCATGTAGATGGCATGGGCTATAGCACATGAAAATCTAGATATCGGGCAGAATTTCAATTTTATGGCCCTAAAACGCCATAAAATAAGAGCGGTCATGGACATGCGATGACTTTTGTTGCTTGGTTAATTTTTGATGGGCAGACAAAATTTTAGGCAATCGTGGTCTGGTCACCTGGCCCCGTGCAGATGACGTGGGCTATAGCACACAAATATCACGAAATCGGGCGGAATTCCAATTTTATGGCCTGGAAACGCCAAAAAAGAGGAACGGTCATGGCAAGCCGATGACTATTATTCCATAGGTCAATTGTGATGGCCAACAAAATTTTAGGTGATCAGGGTCCGATCACCCGGACCCATGTAGATGACGTGTGCTATAGCACACGAAAATTAGGGAGTGAGACATAATTCTAGTTTTATGGCCCTAAAATGCCAAATAAGAGGAACAGTCATGGTGAGACAATGACTATCATTCCTTAGGCCATTTGTGACGGGCCGGCAAAATTTTAGGCTATCAGGGTCCGTTCGCCCGGACCCATGCAGATTGTATGGGCTATATGATACGAAAATCTAAGAATCAGGTGGAATTCCAGTTTTATGGCCCTAAAACGCCAAAACATAAGGAACAGGCATGGCGAGGTGATGACTATTGTTCCTTAGGTCATTTTTGATCGGCCAAAAAAATGTTAGGCGATCCGGGTACCGTCGCCGGATCCATGTAGATGGCGTGAGCTATTGCACAGGAAAATAAGAAAATCGCACGAAATTCTAATTTTATGGCCCCAAAACGCAAAAAAGAGGAATGATCATGAAAAGGCGATGACTATTGTTTCTTAAGTCGCTTTTTATGGGCCGATAATATTTTAGGTGATTGGGGTCAGCCACCCAGACCTATGCAGAAGGCGTGGACTGTAGCACACGAAAATCTAGGAATCAGGCGTAATTCCAGTTTCATGGCCCTAAAATGCCAAAAAATGAGTAACGATCATACCGAGGCGATGCTTAATGTTCCTTAGGTATTCTTTGATGAGACGACAAAACTTTAGGCGATCCGAGTCCGTTCGCCCGGACCCATGCAAATGACATGGGTTATAGCACACGAAAATGTGTGAATCAGACGGAATTTGTATTTTATAGCCTTAAAACGCCAAAAAATGAGGAACGGTCGTGATGACTATAGTTTTTAGGTCGTTTTTGATGGGCTGACAAAATTTTAGGCGATCCGATTTTGGTCACCAGTAGACATGCAGATGGCGTAGGCTATATCACTTGAAAGTTTGGAAATCGGGTGGAATTCTAGTTTTATGGCCATCAAATGCCAAATAACGAGTAATGGTTATGGCGAGGCAATGACTATTGTCCCTTAGGTCGTTTTTGATGGTTTGACAAAATTTTAGGCTATCGAGGACCGGTCGCTCGGACCTATGCTATTGATGTGGGCTATAACACACGAATATTTGGGAATAAGGCAGAATTCCAGTTTTGTGGTCGTAAAATGCCAAAAAAGAGGAACGGTCATGGAGAGACGATGACTATTGTTCCTTAGGTCGTTTTTATGGGTCGACAAAATTTTAGGCGATCCAAAACCGTTCGCTCGGACCCATGCTGTTGGTGTGGGCTACAACACACGAATATCTGGGAATCTGGCAAAATTTCAGTTTTATGGCCGTAAAATACCAAAAAAGAGGAACTGTCATGGAGAGACAATGACTATTGTTACTTAGGTCGATTTTGATGGTCTGGAAAACTTTTAGGCAATCAGGGTCCGGTCCAATGCCGATGGCGTAGGCTATAGCACACAAAAATTGAATCAGACGGAATTCTAGTTATGCGGCCTTAAAATGCCAAAAAATGAGGAACAATCATTTCAAGGAGATGAATATTGTTCTTTAGGTTCTTTTTGAGGGCCTCCAAAATTTTAGGACATCAGGGTCCGTTCTCCCGGACCCATGCAGATGGCGTGGGCTATAGCACACAATTCATGGCGAGGCGATGATTATTGTTCCTAAGATCGTTTTTGACGGACTGAAAAGTTTTTAGGCGATCAGGGTTCGATCCCCTGGACCCGTGTAGATGGTGTGGGCAATAGCACACGAAAATCGGGAAATTGAGCGAAATTCCAGTTTTAAGACCCTAAAACACCCAAAAATGAGGAGCGGTCATGGTGAGGCGATGTATATTGTTCCTGATGTCATTTTCGATTGGACGACAAAAGGTTAGGTGATCCGGGTCCGATCGCCTGGACCCATACTGATTGCAAGGGCTATAGCACACGAAAATCTGGGAATCAAGCGAAATTCCAGTTTTATGGCACTAAAATACCCAAACACGAGGAACGTTCATGGCGATGCGATGACAATTGTTCCTTAGGTCATTTTTAATGGGACGACAAAATTTTAGTTGATCCGGGTTTGGTCGCCCGAACCCATGCAGATGGCGTGTGCAATAGCAAACGTCGGCTATAGAACATGAAAATCCGGGAATCAGGCGGAATTTCAGTTTTATGGTCCTAAAATGCAAAAACTATGAGGAACGGTCATGGCAAGGCAATGACTATTTTTCCTTAGGTCGTGTTTGAGGGGGCGGAAAATATTTAGGCAATCGGGGTCTTGTCGCTCGGACCTATGCAGATGGCGTGGGCATAGCACACAAACATCTGAGAATCATGCGGAATTCCAGTTTTATGGCCCTGAAATGCCAAAACACTAGGAACGGTCATGGAAAGGCGATGACTATTGTTCATAGGTCATTTTCGATGGGCCGGCAAAATTTTAGGCGATCGGGTTTCCAATCACCCGGACCCATACAAATTGCATGGGCTATATAGCATACAAAAATCTAGGAATCGAGTGGAATTCATATTTTATGGCCCTAAAACACTACAATATGAGGAACGGTCATGGTCAGGAGATGAATATTGTTCCGTAGGTTATTTTTGCGGACCGGTAAAATTTTAGGCGATTCAATTTTGTTCGCCCGGACCCATGAAGATGGCGTCGTCTACAACACACAAAAATCTGGGAATGGGGCAGAATTCTAGTTTTATCGCTTTAAAATGCCAAAACAATAAGGAACGATCATGGCGAGACAATGAATATTGTTCCTTAGGTCATGTTTAATGGGCCGTAAAATCTTTAGGCAATCGTGTTCTGGTCACCCGGACCTATGTATATGGCGTGGGCTATAGCACACAAAAATCTGGGAATCGGGTGGAATTCCAATTTTATGGCCCTAAAATACCAAACAATGAGGAATGATCATGGCGAGGCATTATTAATTGTTCCTTAGGTAACTTGTTATGGGCCGGAAAATGCTTAGGCGATTTGAGTCCAGTCGAAAAATATGCGAATCCGGCGGAATTCCAATTTTATGGCACTAAAATGCCAAAACACGAGGAACGGTCATGGCAAGGCGATGTCTATATTTTCTTAGGTCGTTTTAGGTGGGACAAAAATATTTTATGCGATCCAGGTCCGGTTGCCCGGACCCGTGTAGATTGTGTCAGCTATAAAACACAAAAATCTTGAAATCGGGCGGAATTCTAGTTTTATAGAACTAAAATGCCAAAAAATGAGGAATGTTCATGGTGAGGCGATGGCTATTATTTCTTAAGTCATTTTTGATGGGCCAATAAAATATTAGGCGATCCACGTCCGGATGCCCGGACCCAAGCAGATGGTGTGGGTTGTAGTAGACGAAAATCTAGCAAGGCAATGACTATTGTTCCTTAGGTTGTTTTTTGATGGGCCAGCAAAATTCTAGGAGATACGGGTCCGGTCGCCCAGACCCATGCAAATGGCATGGGCAATATAACACATGAAAATCTAGGAATCGGACGGAATTCAAGTTTTAAGACCCAAAAACGACAAAAATGAGGAACAGTCATGGCAATGCGATGAATATTATTCCTTAGGTCATTTTTTATGGATCGGAAGAATTATAGGCGATCTGTGTCCAGTTTTCCAAACCCATGCAGATGGCGTAGGCTATAGCACACGAAAATTTGGGAATTGGGCATAATTCCAGTTTTATGGGCCTAAAACACAAAAAAGAGGAACAATCATGGTGAGAGGATGATCATCGTTACTTTTGTCATTTTTGATTGGCCAATAAAGTTTTAGGTGATTCGGGTCAGGTCGCCCAGACCCATGCAGATGGCGTGGGCTATAGCACATGAAAATCTGGGAATCAGGCAAAATTCATATTTTATTCCCTAAAACACTTAAAAATGAGGAACGGTCATGGTTAGTCGATGACTATTGTTCCTTAGGTCATTGTTTATAGACCGGTAAAATTACAGGCAACCCGATTTTGTTCGTTGGGACCCATGAAGATGGCGTCGTCTATAGCATATGAAATTCTAGGAATCAGACGAAATTCTAATTTTATGGCCCTAAAATACCAAATAATGAGTAACGTTCATGGCGAGGGTATGCCTATTGTTTCGTAGGTCGTGTTTGATTGGCTGGCAAATCTCTAGGCAATCGGGGTCTGGTCGCCCGGACCAATGCAGATAGCGTGTGCCATAGCACACAAGAATCTGGGAATCGGGCGCTATTCCAATTTTTTGGCAATCCGATTCCAGTCATCCAAGCCCATGCAGATGGCGTGGGCTATACCACACAAAAATCTAGGAATTCGGCAGAATTCAAGTTTTTACGGCCCTAACATGCTAATAAATGAGAAACGGTTATGGAGAGGCGATGACTATTGCTCCTTAGGTCATTTTGGAAGGGCCGGCAATATTTTAGGAGATCCGTGTTCGGTATCCCGGACCCATGAAGTTTGCATGGGCTATAGCGCATGAAAATCTAAGAATCAAGCGGAATTCTAGTTTTATAGACCATAAATTCCAAAAATCTAGGGTCGGTGATAGAAAGGCGATGAATATTGTTCATATGTCATTTTTGATGGGCCAACAAAATTTTAGGCGACCGAGGTCTGATCGCCCGGATCCATGCAGATGGCATGGGCTATAGCACACGAAAATCTTAGAATCAGGCGGTATTCCAATTTTATGGCCCTAAAACGCCAAATTATGAGGAACAGTCATGGTCAGGCGAAGACTATTGTTCCATAGGATAGTTTTTATGGGCCGGTAAAATTTTAGGCGATCCGATTTTGTTTGCCCGGACCAATGAAGATGGCGTGGGCTATAGCACATAAAAATCTAGGAATCATGCAAAATTCTAGTTTCATGGCCCTAAAAAGCCAAAAGACGAGGAACTGCCATGGCGAGGTGAAGATTATTGTTCTTTTGGTCATTTGCGATAGCCGGCAAAATTTTTGGCGATCCGTGTTTGATCGTCCGGACCCATATAGATGGCGTCGGCTATAGTACACGAAAATCCTGGAATCGTGCGAAATTCCAGTTTTATGGCCTTATAGCGCTAAACATGAAGAACGGTCATGGAGAAGCAATAACTATTGTTTCTTAGGTCATTATTTATTGGTCGGCAAAATTTTATGCGATCAGGGTCCGGTCCCCATGGTGATGGCATGGGTTATAGCATACGAAAATTTTGGAATCGGGAAGAATTCTAGTTTTATGGCCCTAAAATGCCAATAAGCGAGGAACGATCATGGAGAGGCGATGACTATTGTTCATAGGTCATTTTTGATAGGTCGGCAAAATTTTAGGCATTCAGGGTCCGGTCGCTCGGACCCATGTAGATGGCATGGACTATGGCCCTAAAATGTCAATTAACGATGAACGGTCACGACGAGACGATAACTATTATTCTTTAGATCGGTTTTGACGGGCCAGCAAAAGTTTAGGCGATCCGAGTCTGGTCGCCCGGATCCTTGTAGATTAGCACACAAAAATATGGGAATCGGGCAGGATTCTAGTTTTATGGTCCTAAAATACCACAAAATTAGGAACGGTCATGGCGAGGCGATGAGTATTATTCCTTAGTTCGTTTTTGTCGGGCCGAGAAAATATTAGGCAATCCGGGTCTGATCGCCCGGACCCATGTAGATTGCGTGTGCTATAACATAAAACAATATAGAAAGCAAGCGAAATTCTCGTTTTATGGACCTAAAATGCCAAAACATTAGGAACAGTCATGAAAAGGTGTTGACTATTGTTCATAGGTCATTTGTGATGGGCCGAAAAAATTTTAGGCGATCGGGGTCTGATCACCTGGATCCATACAAATGGCATGGGCTATATAGCAAATAAAAATATGGGAATCAGGCGGAATTTATATTTTATGGCCCTAAAACAAAACACTGAAAAATGAGGTACGGTCATGGTAATGCAATGACTATTGTTCCTTAAGTCATTTTTATGGCCAGGTAAACTTTTAGGCGATCCGATTTCGTTTGCCCGAACCCTTATTGCATTGTCTATAGCACACGAAAATCTGGCAATCGAGCAGAATTCCAGTTTTATGGCCCTAATATGCAAAACACTGAGGAATGGTCATGGCGAGGCGTTGACAATTGTTCCTTAGGTCATTTCTTATGGGCTGGCAAAATATTAGGCAATCCGAGTCCGAATGCCCGGACCCCTGTAAATGGCGAGGGCTATAGCACATGAAAATCTAGGAATTAAGTAGAATTCCAGTTTTATGGCCCTAAAATACCAAAAATGAGGAGCTATCACGGCGAGGTGATGTTTATCGTTCCTTAGGTCATTTGTGATAGGCCAGTAACATTTTAGGTGATTCGGGTCCGGTCTACCGGATGCATGCAGATGGCGTGAGCTATAGCACACGAAAATGTGGGAATAGGGCAAAATTCTATTTTATGGCCCTAAAAGGCCAAAAAATGAGGAACGGTCATGGCGAGGTGATGACTATTATTTCTTAGGTCATTTTTATGTACATGCAAAATTTTAGATGATCCGGGTCCAACCATCCGGATTCATGGTGATGGCGTGGGCTATAGCACACGAAAATCTGGGAATTAAGCAAAATTCCAGTTTTATGACCCTAAAATACCAAAAATATGGAACAGTCGTGGCGAGGTGATGATTATCGTTCCTTAGTTCGTTTTTGATAGGCCGGTAAACTTTTAGGTGATTCGGGTCCTGTTGCCCGGACCCATGCAAATGGTGTGGCCTATATCACATGCAAATCTAGAAATTGGGCAGAATTACAGTTTTATGGCCCTAACATGGCAAACGACGAGCAACGGTCATGGCGAGGCGATGACTATTGTTCTTTAGTCATTTTTGATAGGCCGGCAAAATTTTAGGCGATCGTGGTCCGATCGCCCGGACCCATGCAGATGGCATGGGTATAGCATATGAAAATCTGGGAATCCTTTGGAATTCCAATTTTATAGTCCTAAAACGCCAAAAACTGAGGAACGGTCATGATCCGACGATGACTATTGTTACATAGGTCGGTTTTTGTAGGCCGGTAAAATTTAGGCGATCCAGTCTCATTCGCCCGGACCCATGAAGATGGCATGAGATATAACACATGAAAGTTTAGGAATCATGCAGAATTCAGGTTTCTTGGCCCTAAAATGCCAAAACTAGAGGAACTATAATGGCGAGACGATGATTATTGTTCATAGGTCATTGTTTATGGGTCGACAAAATTTAGGCGATCGGGGTCCAGTCGCTCGGACCCATGTAGATGGCGTGGACTATAACACACGAAATTTGAAAATCGGGCGGAATTCCAATTTTATGGCCCAAAAATGGCAATAATCGAGGAACGATCATGGCAAAGCGATGACTATTGATCATCGGTCATTTTTGAAGGGTCGGCAAAATTTTAGGCGATCAAAGTCCGATCGCACAGACCCAGGTAGATGGCGTAGACTATGACACACGAAAATTTGGGAATCGGGCGGAATTCCATTTTTATGGCCCTAAAATGTCAATAACCGAGGAATGATCATGGCAAGGCAATGACTTTTGTTTCATAGGCGATGACTTTTGTTGCATAGGCGATCTAGTATCGTTCGCCCGGACCCATGAAGGTGGCGTGGGATATAGCACATGAAAATTTGGGAATCATGCGGAATTCCAGTTTCTTGGGCCTAAAATGCCAAAACTCGAGGAACTGTCATGGCGAGGCGATGACTATTGTTCTTAGGTCATTTTTATGGGTCAGAAAAATTTAGGCGATCGGGGTCCAGTCGCTCGGACCCATGTAGATGGCGTGGACTATAACATACGAATTCTAGGAATCGGGCGGAATTCCAGTTTTATGGCCCTAAAATACCAAAAAACTAGGAACGGTCATGGAAAGGAGATGACTATTGTTGATAGGTCATTTTTGATGGGCCGGAAAAATTTTAGGCGATCGAGGTTTGATCGCCCGGACCCTTGTAGATGCCATGGCTATAGCACACGAAAATCCATGAATCAGGCGGAATTCCAATTTTGTGACCCTAAAACTCTAAAACCTGAGGAACGATCATGGTCAGGCAATGACTATTGTTCCATAGGTTGGTTTTTATGGGCCGGTAAAATTTTAGGCAATCCAGTTTAGTTCGCCCGGACCCATGAAGATGGCGTGGGCTTTGCACATAAAAATCTGGGAATCATGCGGAATTCCAGTTTCTTGGCCCTAAAATGCCAAAATACGAGGAGCTGTCATGGAGAGGCGATAACTATTGTTCATAGGTCATTTTTTATGTATCGAAAAAATTTAGGCGATCGAAGTCCGGTTGCTCGGACCCATGTAGATGGCGTGGACTATAACACATGAAAATTAGGGAATCGGACGAAATTCTAGTTTTATAGCCCAAAAACTCCAATAGATAAGGAACGATCATGGCGAGACGATGACTATTTTTCCTAGGTCATTTTTGATGGGTCGGCAAAATTTTAGGCGATCGGCATCGGGTCGCTCGGACCCATATAGATGGTGTGAATTATAACACACAAAAATTTGGAAAACAGGCGGAATTCCAGTTTTATGGCCCTAAAATGCCAATACACGAGAAACGACCATGGCAAGGCGATGAATTTTTTTCCTTAGGTCATTTTTCACAGGCCGTTAAAATTATATGCCATCCGGGTCCGGTCGCCGGACCCATGTAGATGGCGTGGCGTATAGCACACAAAAATGTGAGAATCGAGCGGAATTCAAGTTTTATGGGCCTAAAATGACAATGAATGGGGAACAGTCATGAAGAAGCGATGACTATTATTCTTTAGATCGGTTTTGATGGGCCAGAAAAAATTTAGATGATCCGAATCCGGTCGCCTGGACCCTTGTAGATTAGCGCACAAAAATCTGGGAATCGGGTGGGATTCTAGTTTTATGGTCCTAAAATGCCAAAAAATGAGGAACAGCCATGGAGAGGCGATGAAAATCATTCCTCAGTTAGTTTTTGTTGAGCCGGCTAAATTTTAAGTAATCCGGGTCCGATCGCATGGACCCATGCAGATTGCGTGGACTATAGCACAGAACAATCTAGGAATCAAGCACAATTCCAGTTTTGTGGACCTAAAATGCCACAAAACTAGGAACGGTCAAGGCAAGGCGATGACTATTGTTCATAGGTCATTTTTGATGGGCCGAAAAAGTTTTAGGCGATCGAGGTCCAATCACCCGGACCCATACAAATGGCATGGGCTATAGCGCACAAAAATCTGGGAATAGGGCGGAATTCATATTTTATGGCCCTAAAACACTAAAATATGAGGAACGTTCATGGTAAGGCGATGATAATTGTTCCTTAGGTTGTTTTTAACGGGCCGGTAAAATATTAGGTGATTCGATTTTGTTCGCCAGGACCCATGAAGATGGAGTCGGTTATAGCACACGATAATCTGGGAATTGGGCATAATTCTAGTTTTATGGCCCTAAAAGGCAAAAAATATGGAACGGTCATGGATAGGTAATGACTATTGTTCTTTAAGTCGTTTTTGATGGGCCAGAAAATCTCTAGGCAATCAGGGTCTGGTCGCCCGGACCTATGCAGATGGCGTGAGCTATAGCACACAAAAATCTTGAAATCGTGCGAAATTCCAGTTTTATCGCCCTAAAATTTCAAAACCTGAGGAATGGTCATGGCAAGGCGTTGACTATCGTTCCCTTTGTCATTTTTTATGGTCCGAAAAAATATTAGGCGATCCGATTCCGGTCGGCCGGACCCATGCAGATGGCAACACACGAAAATCAAGGAATTGGGCAGAATTCCAATTTTATGGACCTAAAATATCAAAAATGAGAATCTATCATGGCGAGGTGATGCTTATCGTTCCATAGGTCATTTTTTATGGGCAGTAACATTTTAGGTGATTTGGGTCCGGTTTCCCGGACGCATACAAATTGCATGGGCTATAACGCATCAAAATCTAGGAATCGGGCAGATTTCCATTTTTATGGCCCTAAAACGCCAAAGAATCAGGAACGGTCATGTCAAGGCGATGACTATTGTTGATTAGGTCATTGTTTATGGACCAACAAAATTTTAGGTGATCCGGGTCCAGTAGTCTGGACCCATGCAGATGGCGAGCACACAACTTCTGAGAATTGAGCAAAATTCTAGTTTTATGGCCCTATAATATCGAAAATATGGAACGGTTGTGGCGGTGTGATGATTATCGTTCCTTATGTCGTTTTTGATAGGTCAGTAAAATTTTAGGTGATTCGGGTCCGGTCGCTCGAACCTATGCTGATGACGTGGGCTATAACACATGAAAATCTAGAAATCAGACAAAATTCCAATTTTATGGCCCTAACATGCAAAACTAAATGAGGAATGATCGTGGCGCGATGATGACTATTGTTCTTTTGGTCATTTGTGATGGGCCAAAAATATTTTAGGAGATTCGAGTCCTGTCGCCCGGACCATACAGATGGCGTGGGCTATAGCGCACGAAAATCTATGAATCAAGTAGAATTTCACTTTTATGGACCTAAAATGCCAACAAACTAGGAACGGTTATGGCAAGGCAGTTACTATTGTTCATAGGTCATATTTGATGGGCTGGATATTTTTTAGGTGATCGAGGTCCGATCGCCCGGACCCATGCAGATGGCATGGGCTATAGCACATAAAAATCTGGGAATCGAGCGAAATTCCAATTATATGGCCCTAAAATGCCAAAACCTAAGGAACGATCATGGTTAAGCGATGACTATTTTTCAACATTTTCGTTCACCCGGATCCATGAAGATGGCGTGGGCTATAACACACGAAAATCTGGGAATCCTGCTGAATTCTAGTTTCTTAGCCCTAAAATGCCAGAACGCGAGGAACTGGCATGGCAAGGTGATGAATTTTGTTCATAGGTCATTTTCTATGGGCCAACAAAATTTTTGGCAATCATGATCCGGTCGCTCTAGCCCATGTAGATGGCGTGGACTATAACACACGAAAATCTGGGAATCGGGCGAAATTCCTGTTTTATGGCCCTAAAATGCCAATAAACGAGGAACGATCATGGGAAGGCAATGACTTTTGTTACTTATGTCATTTTTGATGGGCCGTTAAAATATTAGGCGATCTGTGTCCGGTCACTAGACCCATGCAGATGGAGTGGGGTATAGCACACAAAAATCTGAGAATCGGGCGGAATTCCAGTTTATGGACCTAAAACGCCAATTAACGAGGAACGGTCATGGCGAGGCAATGACTATTATTCCTTAGATCGGTTTTGATGGGCCAGGAAAATTTTAGGCGATCGGAGTCCTGTCGCCCGGACCCATGCAGGTGGCGTGGGCTATAGCACACGAAAATCTAGGAATCAAGCGGAATTCCAATTTTATGGACCTAAAATGCCAAAACACTAGGAACGGTCATGGAAAGGCGATGACTATTGTTCATAGGTCATTTTTATGGGCCGGCAAAATTTTAGGCAATCGGGGTCCGATCTCCCGAACCCATGCAGATGGTATGGGCTATAGCACACGAACATCTAGGAATCAGGTGGAATTCCAATTTTGTGGCCTTAAAATGCCAAAATCTGAGGAACGATCATAGTTAGGCGATGACTATTGTTCCATAGGTCAGTTTTTATAGGCCGGTAAATTTTTAGGCGATCCAGTTTCGTTCGCCCAGACCCATAAAGATGGCGTGGGTTATAGCACATGAAAATCTGGGAATCATACGGAATTTCAGTTTTTTGGCCCTAAAATGCCAAAATACGAGGAACTGTCATGGTGAGGCGATGACTATTATTCATAGGTCATTTTTTATGGGTCGGAAAAATATAGGCGATAGGGGTTCGGTCGCCAGGACTCATGTAGATGTCGTGGACTATAACACACAAAAATCTGAGAATCGTGTGGAATTCTAATTTTATGGCTAAAATGCCAATAGACGAGGAAAAATCATGGCGAGGCAATTACTATTGTTCATAGGTCATTTTTGATGGGTCGGAAGAATTTTAGGCGATCGGGGTACGAAAATCTGGGAATCAGGCAGAATTCAAGTTTTATGGCCCTAAAATGCCAATAAACGAGGAACGAACATGGCAAGATGATGGTTTTTGTTCCTTAGGTCGTTTTTCATTTGCCGTTAAAATTTTAGGCGATCCGGGTCCGGTCCCCAGACCCATACAGATGGCATGGTGTATAACAAACAAAAATCTGAGAATTGGGCGAAATTCCAATTTTATGGGCCTAAAACGACAATTAACGAGGAACGATCATGGCGAGGCGATGACTATTATTCCTTAGATCAGTTTTGATGGGCCAGAAAAATTTAGGCGATCCGAGTTTGGTCGCCCGGATCCTTGTAGATTAGCACATAAAAATCTGGGAATCAACCGGGATTCCAAATTTATGGTCCTAAAATGCCAAAAAAATAAGGAACGGTCACGGAGAGGTGATGACTATTATTCCTTGGTTCGTTTTTGTCAGGCCGGCAAAATTTTAGGCTATCCGGTTTTGATCGTCCGGACCCATGCAGATTGCATTGGCTATAGCACAAAACATCTTGGAATCAAGCGGAATTTCAGTTTTATGGACCTAAAATGCCAAAACACTAGAAACGGTCATGAAAAGGCAATGATTATTGTTCATAGGTAATTTTTGATGGGCCAAAAATATTTTAGGCGATCGAGGTCTGACCACCCGGACCCATACAAATGGAATGGGCTATAGCACACACAAATCTGGGAATATGGCGGAATTCATATTTTATGACCTAAAACACTAAAATATAAGGAACGGTCATGGTCAGGCAATGACTATTGTTCCTTAGGTCATTTTTTGGCCCGGTAAAATTTTAGGTGATCCGATTTTGTTCGCCCGGATCCATGAAGATGGCGTCTGCTATAGCATAAAATAATTTGGAAATCGGGCGGAATTCTAGTTTAATGGCCCTAAAATGCCATAAAATGAGGAGCGGTCATGGCGGGGCAATGACTATCCTTAGGTCGTGTTTGATGGGTAGTAAAATCTTTAGGTAATTGGGGTCGGTTCGACGTATAATATGCAGATGGCGTGGAGTATAGCACATAAAAATCTGGGAATCTGGCGGAATTTTAGTTTCATGGCCCTAAAATGTCAAAAACCGAGGAATGGTCATGACGAGGCATTAACTATAGTTCCATTGGTTATTTTTTATGGGCCGACAGAATATTAGGCGATCCGAGTCCGGTCGCCCAGACCCATGCAGATGGCGTGGGTATAACACACGCAAATCTAGGAATTAGGTAGAATTTCAAATTTATGACCCCTAAAACATCAAATATAAGGAGCTATCATGGCGAGGTGATGTTTATCGTTCCATAGGTCATTATTTATGGGCAGTAACATTTTAGGTGATTCGGGTTCGGTCTCCCACACGCATGCAAATGGCGTGGGCTATACCATACCAAAATCTAGGAATCAGGTAGATTTTTATTTTTATGGCCCTAAAACGCCAACAAATGAGGAATGGTCATGGAAAGGCGATGAATATTGTTTCTTAGGTCATTTATTATGGACCCGTAAAATTTTGGGTGATCGGGGTCTAGTCTTCCAGACACATGTAGATGACATAGGCTATAGCACACGAAACTCTAGGAATTGAGCAAAATTCCAGTTTTATGGCCCAAAAATACCAAATATATACAACGGTTGTGGCGAGGTGATGATTATAGGATAGGCCAGTAAACTTTTAGGTGATTCGGTTCCGGTCGCTCGGACCCATGCAAATGGCGTGGGCATAGCACACGAAAATCTAGAAATTAGATAGAATTCTAGTTTTATGGCCCTAACATGTAAAAAATGAGGAACGGTCATGGAGAGGCGATGAATATTGTTCTTTAGTTTATTGTTAATGGGCCAAAATTATTTTAGGAGATCCGTGTCCGTCACCCGAACCATGCAGATGGTGTGGGCTATAGCATACGAAAATCTAGGAATCAAGCGGAATTCCAGTTTTATGGACCTAAAATGCCAAAAAACTAGGAACGGTCATGGCAAGGTGATTCCTATTATTCATAGGTCATTTTTGATGGGCCGGAAAAATTTTTAGGAGATCGAGGTCCGATCGCCCGGACCCATGGAGAAGGCATGGGCTATAGCACACAAAACCTGAGAATCGAGCGGAATTCCAATTTTATCGCCCTAAAATGC
>AWOL01S0062351.1:0-18362 GCA_000715115.1 Nicotiana otophora
TATATATATATTATTTATTAATTGCCTTATTAATAATATTGGAATTAGGTAGTTGATAATTGACTTACCTAACAGGTCGAGTTAGGTGCCATCACAACTAGTGAGATTTTGGGTCGTGACATTGGTGTTTTTTTATTATTTTGAGCATAAGCGTGTAATGATCAAACGGTCCATTTTTTGTTCTAGTGATCGAAATTCGATTTCGAGATTTCCGGGAGTTTGATAATAAATTATAGGAATGATCTGGAATGTTTGGTCTAATTTTATCAAGTCGCGATTAGTTTGTTTTACGTGAAACATGAGTTAATTATTTAACAAGCGAAACTGGTATCTCATTGAGCAAATGAGCTCTAAATTGCATTTTGCTTAAATGACTAGGTTCGTATTATTATTTGTGACTCATAGGAACAAGAACCGTCGAATTCTGAGTTTGTATGATGGAGTTAGAGCATTTTTGGTAAAAAAATAAATTGCTGGTGTAAACAGTTCTAGTGCGCAACTTTCGTGACCGGATTTGGCACGTTTAGCAACGGGAATTAGACGTTTAGCGACTAGATTACTGTTTATATTGGGCAGAAACTTATGAACTAAAAATGGTCAGTTCCATTATTTCGTTTTGGATATTTGGAGCATGGTTCTTGGGCAATTTTGACAATTTCTTCAAGACATCAACTTGGGTGTCCTATATCCAAAAGTGATTATATTTCATAAATCCATGGTTATATTCATTATTTAATTCGGATTTAAATGGAAGAAATTGAGATTTTTGCAAAATCGTTCCAAAAACAAAAATTTAAGAGGTGGAGGTCGAGTTGTTATCGAAATTTGATAAAATTGGTATGGTTGAACTCGTACCGGAATGGGTGTTCAGATTTCGTGAATATTCTGACGGATTTCGAGAAGCAAGCCTCGCGTTGACTTTTGGTTTACTTTTTAATGTGAAATATTAAGTCGGCGTTATATTATCCGGAATTATTTCCGATGTATTTTAATGAAGTTATACAATTAATTTGGATATATTTGAGTTGTCCGGAAGTCAATTCAAGCAAGAAGGCTATTTTGGAATATTGGCCTAACTTCAAAAAGGTAACTATCTTGCCTAACCTTGAGTGGAGGAATTACCCCTTTGGCATTGCATCTTATGTGGAAATCGTATGATTGAAATCCATGTACGCAAGGTGATGAGTACGCACTTGGTTTATATGTGAAAATTATACCAAATAAAATTTGTAGACACCCTTATGTATTAAATTGGAAAATTGATGGAACTTATTAAATTCTTTATTTGCCATGCCTTATTCATTGCTTGTCGAGGTTGTTTTTATATGATAATTTGGTGTTATTTCCACTTTGATTTTTATGTCAAATGCCGTGGTTGGTTGGGTTGACATCTCTTAGAAATATTTTCATTATGGATTCCTTATCTGCAAAAACATAATTAAATAAGTTTATAATAAGGCATCAATATATATATTTATAAAAAATTTGGATTAAAGAGAGAATTGTCCTATGCTGAGTTACTTTTCCATCTCTGTTGTTGTTTTTGTGATTTTATATATGTTGTGTGGAGACTTGCGCTATTTGCTGTGAAAATGATTTTGTTGTATCTTTGGAATTAATTGTGGCCATTGGGCATTTTGTGATATGATTTGATTGTGTTCTGTTGTTGTGATAATATGCCGTGCAAATTATTGGGGGATTTGAGTTATTGCTATGAGGACATAAGGGGGGCATTTCACTGTTGATAATATGCGGACATAAGTGTGGCATATCACTGTTGTTATGTGTGTTGGGGTATTGTCTGAGAGGAGAGATAAGGGATGCTATTATAAAGAGAGATAATGGTGGCTATAGGAGAGATAAGGTTGGCTATAGGAGTGATAAAAGTGATTGTTGATATTGTCAGGGTGGAGGGATAAGGGTGGCTATTATTATGGGGTAATATAGGTGGCTATAGGAGAGATAAAGGTGGCTATTGTCAGGGATGATACGTGATGAGTGAGATTATTGTATTGGTGATTTTTATGTGATGTTGTGATTTTTCTTGTGTTTATTTTTATCTCTTGTGCAACTTCTCTTGTTGTTTCGGTAAACTTGATAATAGTCTGATTCATGTTGAAATTTGTGAGCCTGTGGCTATTGACGGGCGGTTTATATTATTGGCACATGAACTGTCCACGAAGATATGATATGAAATATGGGCACGAGGTGCCAGGGAAATATGTTGATTTTAATATTGGCACGTGAGTTGTCCGTGCGGTTATGAACGAAATATGTGCACGAGGTGCCGGGGAAATATAATGAGCATCCTATTGGCACTTGAGTTGTCCATGCAGTTATGATAGAAATATGGGCACGAGGTGACGTGCAAATATGAAAGTGGGCTGAGACTCGTAATGTTGATGATTATGAAATGAGGTATCACATGGTGACTTTTACTTGAAAGGAATTATATTCAAAAGATTTTATTTGAAAGGAATTATATTCAAAAGATTTTATTTGAAAGGAATTATATTCAAAAGATTGTATTTGAAAGAAGTATATTCGAAAGATATTTATTTGAAAGAATTATATTCGAAACATATTTATTTGAAAGATTTATATTCATAAGATATTTATTTGAAGAAAGTATATTCGAGATATATTTAATTAAAAGGATTACATTCTAAAGATTATTATTTGAAAAACTTATAGATAAAAGATGTATATTCTGAAGGATTTGATTAATTGGTTGTACTTGTGTTTAATATTCGTTTGAGCAATATTTGTGGTGTTCTTGCTACATTGCAGTTTATATCACTAGTTGATTATTATTGCTATCACTGCTATTTGTTTTCTATTATTTTTGTATGATATATGGTACAGGTTATTAGACTAGTGAGTGTCTTGACTGTACACCCGTCACTACTCCACCGAGGTTAATCTTGGTACTTACTAGGTACCGACTGTGGTGTACTCATACTATACTTTTGTACATTTTTGTGCAGAGCCAGGTACTGGAGATATTGGACTCGAGAAGACTTAGTGCGTTGATCACAAGGATTCGAGGTAGAGCTGCTTGGTCATTGCAGTCCCTTGGAGTCTTCCCATTTTATTGTACTCACTACAGCATTTTAGGCCCACAACCACACTAATTATAGACCACGCTTGAAAAGTGTTGCCAAAGATATCTGTCACGACCCAAAATCTAACCCTCGTGATGACTCGTATCATGTAACTAGGCAAGCCACAACTCTACATCTCAACACAGTAAAATATTTGAATCATAAAGACGGAAGCAATTTAATAATTCAGGAAAGCCTTTTTGAAAACAGAAATATCAAAAATACGATACAATCCATCCCAAAACCGGGGTGTCATAGAGTACATGAGCATCTAAACAAGAATACAGTCCACTACAGTATCTAGGAAATTAAAAAAAAACTAAAATACATATAGAGATAAAAAAGGAGAGTCAAGGCCTGCGAACGCCATGCAGCTACCTCGATAGTCTCCGGGATCTAGCTCCTCAATCAACAGTCGTCGTGACCAGAAATGCCTGGATCTGCACACGAGGTGCAGGGAGTAACGTGAGTACAACCAACTCAGTAAGTAACAAGTCCAACCTTTGGACTGAAAGGTAGTGACGAACTCAACCGGTACAGTTAAAAATAGAAATAAATGTGCAGACACGTAGGCAAGTCTGAACAATGTAATGAATATAACTCTTCTACTTCTACATGCCAATGCACATGCTATATGTGATGCACTATGTAGACGGCCTCATGTGCTCACGCCTTCAAATGCTCAATCACTCGATACTGTATATGGCCGATACGGCCCAGGGAATATCCATCTCGAAATATATACATCTCAGATCGTCAGTGACCCAATAATGAGGAAGGCCAATCCGGCCCGTGGAGAAGCTCCATCTCCAGATATCAAATACTTCGGACAAGATCCATGTCTAGGGAATATCCATCCCTCAATAATATCAACCGCGCTCACTAGGGTGTGTATACACTCCGGAGGGGCTCTTATAGCCCAGACGCTATCATAAAATCAATATAACCGATGCGGCGTGCAGCCCGATCCCATAACTGTCACCCATAATCAGGCTCTCGGCTTCACTGAGTTATCAATCTCTCCAGTCTCACTCACGGGCTCACAATGTCATGACAACTATCCTGAAACAATGATATGATGTATCAACAAATATCAATTGAGACTGAGATATGATATGAAATGAATGAATATGACTGAGTACGTAATATTAATGAAATCAATAAGGTGACAGCAAAAAACAACCTGTCACGACCAAAATGTCACCCGTCGTGATGGCGTCTATCTCAATACTAGGCAAGCCGAAAATCTCAATAAACCACATATCTTTTAAATCTGAAAACACAATAATTAAATTCAACAGAAGAAATCTCACAAGTACAAATATAAACACTCCCAAAACCCGATGTCACTGAGTACATGAGCATCTAATATGAATACGAGCCTGGAAAACAGGACGTATAATAGTCTCAGACCAAATATAGTAAACAAGGAGATAGGGAACGAGAGAGAAGGTCTGTGAAATATGAAAACTACCTCTAAATCTCTGGAAAATAAACTGTGCGAAAGAATCAGTACCTACTATGTCCGGGAACACCTGGATCTGCACACGAAGTGCAGGGTGTAGTATGAGTACAACCAACGCAACAAGTAATAATACTAAATAAAGAACTGAAAGTAGTGACGAGCTTCACAGCTGAGTCGAATTACAGTAATTTCCAACATAATAAGATAGGCATGCTTTCAAGTTCAACATTTAAGGCCAAAATAATAATTTCATGTCGAGTTCAACTGAAACATAAGATAATATCTCTCAGAAATTTCCAAAACGGTGATATATGACAGCTGAAGTGCAACAATAATGAAATCAAATGCATCCTCTCAGGACCATAGTCACTTAGCCATTTCCATTCACTCAGCACTCAACACTCATTACTCGCACTCAGTAGGTACCTACGCTCACTGGGGGTGTGTACAGACTCTGAGGGGCTCCTATAGCCCAAGCGCTATAATCCGCACGGACAACTCACGTGTTGCATGGACAACTCACGTGCTATAGGATCAATATCTAGATCCGCACGGAGAACTCACGTGCTGCACAAACAACTCACGTGCTATAGTATAATATCTGGATCCACACAGATAACTCACGTGCTGCACAGATAACTCACGTGCTGCACAGACAACTCACGTGCTATAATATAATATCTCACAATCAGGCCCTCGGCCTCACTCAGTCATAAATCTCTACAGTCTCCCGGGCTCTCAATGATCATGCAAATTATCCCAAACAATAATAATATGATGCATCAATAATCAACAATAGAGACTGAGATAAAATCACCAAGTAAACTGTGACTGAGTACAAAACAACAATTTAGCTGATAATTTAACATGTGCACGACCTTTGTGGGTCCCTACAGTGCCAACACATAATCTAAACATGATTTGTGTTTCAATTTCTCTACTACATGGAGAATGTACAGATAACCACAGATTATTCAACTACATAGTTCCATAGAATTTGACCAAGTCACAATTCCTACGGTGCACGCCCACACGCCCGTCACCTAGCATGTGCGTCACCTCCAAAACCGATCATATAACACATAATCCGGAGTTTTATACCTTCAAGGCCAAATTTAGAACTGTTACTTACCTCAAACCGTGTAATTCTTTATTCCGCTATGCCCTTTCCATGAGAATTGGTCTCCAAAAGCCTCGTGTCTAGCCACAATTAATTTGATTCAGTCAATACCAATTATTGTAATTAATTCCATAAGGAAATACTAATCTTTTTAATAATAATTCGAAATTAACTCAACAATCACCCATGGGGACCACGTCTTGGAACCTGACAAACGTTACAAAATATGAATACCCATCCAACTACGAGTCCAACCAAATAAATTTCACAAATCCCGACATCAACTCGACCCTCAAATCTTTAATTAAAGTCTTTGAAGATTTCTACCATTTTCTACTCAATCTTTACCCATTTGAACTCAACAATCTTTCCATAAACCTTATTGATACGGATAAATAATACTCTTACAATCAAGAATCATACTCTTAATTACCCATATTTACCCTAACTCGAAATTAAAGACTAGGGGTTAGAACCTTACCTCTTGGGTGAAGATCTTGTGATATTTCCTTGTTGGATTTCAAAGCTTGAAAAAGATCTTGATGAACAAAGCACTTAAGCTTCTTCCTCTCTCTAGAACACTCTCCTTTCTCTCAAAAGATGTAAGATTTTTGCCCCAAAATGAGCTTCGAGGGTATAAATCGAAGATGGGTCGGGTCAAATATTAAAAAGAATTGAAGCCCCGACGCAAATTTGCGATCGCATAACACGTATGCGGTCCGCAAACTGACCGCATAATTGAAGCTCCAAAACGAGGGTCGCCTGAATAGGTCTGCGGTGATTATGCGGCACACATACCTGTTCTGCGGTCACATAATGGACCGCAAAACAGGTCTGCGATCGCATAATGCACCGCAAATTTCATCAAATCTTGCCTCACATCGGCTTCACTCTGCGGCCATTATGCGGTCCGCAGAGTGATTCTGCGACCGTATAGTGGGCCTCAGAAATGTCCTCTTCTGCTGAACATTTTCCTTTACTCCTCAGTGCATTGTTCAACCCAAAACGTCGGAGCCGCGAGAAATTTCTGGACCACAAAACCTTAATTTCCTTAGCAAATATTCTCCGGGGTCATTACACATAAGTCAACATCCGGTGAACCATTTTCAACTTAAATTCTAAACTTTGGAACTAAGTGTTCCAAATCATTCCAAAATCTCACCGGACCTGAACCAAGTACCCCGGCAAGTCAAATAACATTCGTAAATCAAAATTTGAGCAGTAAATGGAGGAACAGGTTTATAATACTCAAAATGACTGTCCTAGTCGTTACATTCTCCCCATTTAAACAAAATTTTGTCCTCGAACGGGTTTAGAATCATACCTGGAGTCTTCAATAGGTGTGGTTACCTGGCCTCTCCAATGTACCGCCACTCACGTTATGTTCTTTGACCTCAGCTTTCGAACTGCCGGTCTAAAATAGCCACCGGCTTCACATCATAAGTCAAATTACCGTCCCACTACACTTTATTGAAATCCAAAATATGAGACGGATCTCCAACATACTTTTGGAGCATGGATACATGGAACACTGGATGAACAATTGATAGACTAGGTGGCAAATCAAGTTCATAAGCCACCTCCCAAATTTTCTTAAGTATTTCAAAAGGCCCAATATATCGAGGGCTCAACTTTCCTTTCTTCCCGAACCTCAACACACCCTTCATTGATGAAATCTTTAGCTCAACCTTCTCCCCAAACATGTAAGCAACATTACGGACCTTCCTGTTGGCATAACTCTTCTATCTTGACTGCGCTGTGCGAAGCCTCTCTTGAATCACTTTAACCTTCTCAAAAGCATCCTGAACCAAGTCAGTACCCAATATCCTAGACTCACGTGGCTCAAACTAACCAACCGGTGACCGACACCATCTCCCATATAAAGCCTCATATGGAGCCATCTGAATACTCGACTGGTAGCTGTTATTGTAAGCAAACTCCGTGAGTGGCAGAAATATATCCCAAGAACCTCCAAAATAAATGACACAAGTGCGTAGCATATCATCCAATATCTGAATAATGCACTCAGACTGTGCGTCTGTCTGAGGGTGAAATGTTTTACTCAACTCAACCTATGTGCCCAATTCCCGCTGCACTGCTCTCCAAAACTGTGATGTAAACTGCGTGCCCCGATCTGATATGATGGACACTGGCACACCGTGTAGGCGAACAATCTCGCGGATATAAATCCCAGCCAACTGCTCTGAAGAATAATTAGTACCAACTAGAATAAAATGCGCGGATTTGGTCAACCGATCCACAATCACAAAAATAGCATCAAACTTCCTCAAGGTCCTTGGAAGCCCAACGACAAAATCCATGGTAATACGCTCCCATTTCCACTCCGGAATTTCAAGCTTCTGATGTAATCCTCCCGGTATGCAGTCACATAATGCACCACATAACAAGTCTACGATTGCATAATGTACCACAAATTTCATCAAATCTTGCCTCACATCGGCTTCACTCTATGGCCATTACTCCTACCGCATAGTGGGCCATAGAAATGTCCTCTTTTGCCGAAAATCTTCCTTTACTCCTCAGTGCATTGTTCAACCTAAAAATTCTGAGTCTCGGCTCGCAAGCCCGCTGAAAGAAATTTCTATAACCTTTGTACCAATTGATCCACCTCGGCACCACAAAAACCTAATTTCCGTAGCAAATATTCTCTGGGTTCGTTACACATAAGTCAACTTCCGGTCTACCCTTTTCAACTTAGATTCTAAACCTTGGAACTAAGTGTTCCAAATCATTCCAAAACCTCACCGGGCCCGAACCAAGTACCCCGGAAAGTCAAATAACAACCATAATTCAAAATTTGAGCAGTAAATGAGGGAACATGGTTATAATATGAAAAATGACCGGTCAGGTCGTTACACGACCACTATTGGTCCCAACAGTACCGACACAAAGCCTAAACACGCTATCTAGCATGACTGACATCTCAATTACTTTATCACATGATAAAGACACAGATATCAACAAAATAGAATTGCTATACAGTGCCATGGAATCAACCAGGTCATGATTCTCACGGTGCATGCCTGCACGCCCGTCACTTGGCATGTGCTTTACCTTAATACCAACCATATAAAATATAATTCGGGGTTTCGAACCCTGAGAACCAACTTTGAAAGTGTTACGTACCTCAATTCGGGCAAAACTCTACTCCAAAATTCCTTTGCCTCTCAATTCGTTCTCCAAGCATCCTGAATCCAGCCACAAGAAGTACAATACAATCAATATAGGCTAAAGCGATCAATTCCACAAGAAAAGTACTAAATTATAGCCAAAATCTGAAATCGGCTCAAACCCGGCCACCGGGCCCACTTCTCGAATTCCGACAAAAGTCACAAAATGTGAAAGCCCATTCACCCACGAGTCTAACCATACTAATTTTACCAAAATGCCACACCAAATGGTCATTCAAATATCCAACATCCATTCACCAAATCCCTAGCCTCAAACCCCCGAATTTCAAATCAACACCACACAATCTAGGTGGGAAAAACAATGGGGAAACAAGATTATTGATAAAAAACGAGTACAAGAAGCTTACCTCAACAATCCCCTCGAAAATACTCTCTAAAATAGCCCAAGTCCGAGTTCAAAATGTTGAAATGCGAATATAATCGCAGCCCTTATTTTTCAACATTCTGCCCAGGCTTTTCGCACCTGCGACCACTTATCCGCACCTGCGGGACCGCTTCTATGGTTAGTCATCTGCTTTTACGGAAACCACTTAAGTCACTGGGCTCGCACCTGCGGAGGCGCTTCTTCGGCCCTTTGTCCACTCCTGCATAAACAGCCAAACCTTCAAACTTCGCACATGTACCCCTCTCACCGCATCTGCATTCTCGCAGGTGTGAAAGGAACATCGCACCTACGACCACTACCTTCTCCACCTAGCCTGCTTCTCCCACTCTCTTCCCGCTTCTGCAAGCTCGCACCTGCGGTGCCCACTCCGCAGGTGCGGTTACACCAGTAGCAGCAATACATCAGTTGATTCAACAACTCAAAACCAAGTCCGTTAACCACCCGAAATCAACACGAGGCCCACGAGACCTCAACCAAACATACCAACAAGTCCTAAATCATGATACAAACTTAGTCGAACCCTCAATTAACCTCAAAAAACATCCAAAACAAGAATTAGACATAGATTCAAGCTTAATGAACTTCGAAATTTCTAAATTCTACAAACGACGCCAAAACCTATCAAATCACGCCTTATTGACCTCATAGTTTGCACACAAGTCATAGATGACCCCACGAATCTACTACAACTTTCAGAATCTGAAGCTGACCCTGATGTCAAAAAGTCCACTCCCGGCCAAGCTTCCAAAATTCAAACTTTCGCCATTTCAAGCCTAATTCTACAGCAGACCTCTAAATCACAATACGGGCACGCTCTGAAGTCCAAAATTACCCGATAGAGCTATAAAAATTCAAATCAGAGATCGTTTACACATAAGTCGACATCAAGTCGACTTTTCCAACTTAAGCTTTCAATTAAGAGACTAAGTGTCTCAACTCACTCTGAATTCTCTCCTGACCTGAACAAACTAACCCGCTAAGTCATAAAGCAATAGTGAAGTACAAAAATGAGAAGAAAAGGGGGGAGAGTGCGGCTACGACTCTCGAAACGACCGACTGGTTCATTACATTCTACCCCTCTTAAACAAACGTTCATCCTCGAACGGGTCTAGAAACATACCTGGAGTTCCAAATAGGTGTTCGATATCTGCTCAGGATCTCCCGCTCGGTCTCCCAAGTAGCCTCCTCAACCGGCAGACCTCTCCACTGCACCTTTACTGAAGCTATATACTTTGACCTCAACTTCCTAACCTACCGGCCCAGAATAGCCATCGGCTCCACATCATAAGTCAAATCACCATCCAACTGAAGCATGATGAAATACAAAACATGAGATGGATCGCTGATGTACTTCCAGAGCATAGAAACATGAAATAGTGGATGCACACTCAGCAAGCTAGGTTGCAAGGCAAGCTTGTAAGCCATCTCCCCAATCCTCTGAAGTACCTCAAAAGGCCCAATGAACTGAGGGATCAACTTGCCCTTCTTCCCGAACCTCATAACACCCTTCATGGGTGAAACCTTCAGCAGAATCTTCTCCCCAATCATGTAAGACACATCATAGACCTTCCTGTCGGCATAACTCTTCTATCTAGACTGTGCTGTGCGAAGCCGCTCCTGAATCAATTTATCCTTGTCCAGTGCATCGTGAACCAAGTTTGTGTCCAAAGGACTAGCCTCACCGGGCTCAAACCAATGCACCGGAGATCTACACCGCCTCCCACAGAAAGACTCATACGGGGCCATCTGGATTCTCGAATTATAGTTGTTGTTGTAAGAAAACTCTGCGAGTGGCAGAAACCGGTCCCACAAGCTCCCAAAATCAATGACACAGGCACATAGGATATCCTCCAATATTTGAATAGTGCATTCGGACTACTGGTCCGTCTAAGAGTGAAATGTTGTACTCAACCCCACTTGAGTACCCAACTCTCGCTGCACGGCCCTCCAAAACTGCGTGCCTCTATCTGAAATGATAGAAACTGGCACACCATGAAGGTGAACAATCTCTCTAATGTAGATCTCACCCAACCGATCTGAAGAATAAGTAGTACCCACTGGAATGAAGTGCGCGAACTTTGTTACCTGATCCACAATTACCGAAATAGCATCGAACTTCCTCGAAGTCCGTGGGAGCCAAACTACGAAATCCATGGTGATCCACTCCCACTTCCACTCTGGAATCTCTAACCTCTGTAGCAAGCCACCTGGTCTCTGATGCTCATATTTTACCTGCTGATAGTTAAGGCACCGAGCTACAAACCCCACTATGTCATTCTTCATCCTCCTCCACCAATAGTGCTGCCTTAAGTCCTAGTACATCTTCGCGGCACTCGGATGAATGGAATATCGCAAACTGTGGGCCTCCTCAAAAATCAACTCATGTAGCCCATCCACATTGGGCACCTAGATCCGACCCTGCATCCTCATTACCCCATCATCCCCAATAGTCACATCTCTAGCATAACTGTGTTGAACCTTGTCCTTGAGGACAAGTAAAGGAGGATCATCATACTGGCGCTCTCTGATGCGATCAAATAAGGAAGACCGAGAAACCACACAAGTGAGAACCCGGCTAGGTTCTACAATATCCAATCTCACGAACCGGTTGGCCAAGGTTTGAACATCAACTGCAAGAGGTCTCTCCCCAATGGTAATAAATGCAAAGCTACCCATACTCACTGCCTTTCTACTCAAGGATGATACAGAATGGTGATGTCATAGTACTTTATAGCTCCATCCATCTCCTCTGCCTCAGATTAAGATCCTTCTGTTTGAATAAGTGCTGGAGGCTCCGATGATTCGTAAACACCTCACAAGACACACCATAGAGATAATGCCTCCAAATCTTCAATGCATGAACGATGGCAGCTAGCTCGAAGCTTCAACTGGCTTGAAGCATAAGCAATCACTCTACTCTCCTACACCAGAACACAGCCAATACCGATCCTAGAAGGATTATAATATAATGTATAAGAACCACAAACTTATGGTAGAACTAGAACTGGAGCGATGGTCAAGGAAATCTTGAGCTTCTGAAATCTCTCCTCACACTCATCCGACCACCGAAAAGGAGCACCCTTTTGGGTCAATTTGGTGAAGGGCGATGCAATAGACGAGAAACCCTTCACAAAGCGACGATAATAACCAGCCAAGCCAAGAAAGCTCTGAATCTCCATAGATGAGGACGATCTGGGCCAACTCTGTACCGCCTCTATCTTCTTCGGATCCACCTGAATACCCTCACTAGACACTATGTGCCCAAGGAATGCCACTGAGCTGAGCCAAAACTCACATTTGGAGAACTTGACATAAAGTTTCTCATCCCTCGGCCGCTACAACACAACCCTCAAATGCTGGGCGAGCTCCTCATGATTATGAGAGTACACCAGGATATCGTCAATGAACACAATAACAAATGAGTCGAGATAAGACTGAAATACATTATTCATCAGATGCATGAACGTTGTTGGGGCGTTGGTCATCCCAAAAGACATCACAGTAAACTTATAATGACCATAATGAGTCGTGAAAACTGTCTTAAGAATGTCTGAGTCCCGAATCTTCAACTGGTCAAATAGATCATCAATACGCGGAAAAGGATACTTGTTCTTGATTATCACTTTGTTCCACTGCCTATAATCAAGGCACATTCTCATAGATCCATCCTTCTTCTTCACGAACAGAACCGGTGCACCCCAAGTTGACACACCGGGCCTAATAAACCTTTTCTTCAGGAGTTCCTGAAGCTGCTCCTTCAATTCCTTCAACTCAGCCGGTGCCATATGGTACGGAGGAATAAAAATGGGCTGAGTGCCCAGCACAAAGTCAATACCAAACTCAATATCTCTATCGGGCAACATGCCCGACTGGTCTGCAGGAAACACATCCGGAAAATCTCGCACCACCAGAACAGAATCAATAGTAGGGGTCTCAGTCCTAACATTCCTTACAAAGGCCAAATAAGATAAACAACCTTTCCCAACCATTCACTGGGCCTTCAAGTATGAAATCACTCTACTGGTAAATAGTCTAAAGAACCTCGCCACTCGATCCTTGGTAATCCCGGCATCGACAACATCACAGTCTTAGCGAGATAGTCCAAAAAAGCATGGCATGGATACAACCAGTCCATAAACAATATCACATCAAAATCAATCATACTAAGCAGCAAGAGATCAACTTTAGTCTCCAATCCCCCAATAGTCACTACACACGACTGATACACACGATCCATAATAATAATATCGCCTACCGGTGTAGATAAATGAACAAATGAAACTAAAGACTCACGGGCATAACCAGATAATGAGAAAAATACGATGATACATATGAATATGTGGAAATAGGGTCAAATAATACAGAATCATCTCGGTGACCTACTGAGATAATACATGTAATCACTGCGTCTGAAGTAATAGCATCTGGTCTGGCAGGGAGTGCATAGAAACGGGCCTGAACGTCACCTGATTGGCCTTCCTCTCTAGGGCAACCCCAAGCTGACTGAGCTCCACCCGAGATGGCTGGGCGGATGGTGAAGTAACTGGTGCTGAAGTCGAAGGCTGACTCCTCTGCTGACACGTACCTCCCGAAAGGCGGGGACAATGCCTCTTGATATGATCTAAATCTCCACACTCGAAGCAATCTCTCCCTGCAAATGGAGGTGGGGACTGAAGGGAGCCACGAGCACTAGGATAACTACTAGAAGGACCTGGCATAGATGAACCTTGAGCTAATGGTGCATGAGACGGACTCTAAGCTGGAAGGGCACTGAGAGATAAGTGACCCTGCTGATAACTGTGAGAACCATGGCCAGATGATACACCACGCTGAACTGGNAACAAATAAGTCGAGATAAGGCTGAAATACATTATTCATCAGATGCATGAACGTTGCTGGGGCGTTGGTCATCCCAAAAGACATCACAAGAAACTCATAATGACCATAACAAGTCATGAAAGCTGTCTTAAGAATGTCTGAGTACCGAATCTTCAACTGGTGATACCCCGACCTCAAATCAGTCTTGGAGAACACCCTCGCTCCCTCAAGCTGGTCAAATAGATCATCAATACGCGGAAAAGGATACTTGTTCTTGATTATCACTTTGTTCAACTGCCTATAATCAAGGCACATTCTCATAGATCCATCCTTCTTCTTCACGAACAGAACCAGTGCACCCCAAGGTGACACAGCAGGCCTAATAAACCATTTCTTCAGGAGTTCCTGAAGCTGCTCCTTCAATTCCTTCAACTCAGCCGGTGCCATATGGTACGGAGGAATAAAAATGGGCTGAGTGCCCAGCACAAAGTCAATACCAAACTCAATATCTCTATCGGGCAACATGCCCGACTGGTCTGCAGGAAACACATCCGGAAAATCTCGCACCACCAGAACAGAATCAATAGTAGGGGTCTCAGTCCTAACATTCCTTACAAAGGCCAAATAAGATAAACAACCTTTCCCAACCATTCACTGGGCCTTCAAGTATGAAATCACTCTACTGGTAAATAGTCTAAAGAACCTCGCCACTCGATCCTTGGTAATCCCGGCATCGACAACATCACAGTCTTAGCGAGATAGTCCAAAAAAGCATGGCATGGATACAACCAGTCCATAAACAATATCACATCAAAATCAATCATACTAAGCAGCAAGAGATCAACTTTAGTCTCCAATCCCCCAATAGTCACTACACACGACTGATACACACGATCCATAATAATAATATCGCCTACCGGTGTAGATAAATGAACAAATGAAACTAAAGACTCACGGGCATAACCAGATAATGAGAAAAATACGATGATACATATGAATATGTGGAAATAGGGTCAAATAATACAGAATCATCTCGGTGACCTACTGAGATAATACATGTAATCACTGCGTCTGAAGTAATAGCATCTGGTCTGGCAGGGAGTGCATAGAAACGGGCCTGAACGTCACCTGATTGGCCTTCCTCTCTAGGGCAACCCCAAGCTGACTGAGCTCCACCCGAGATGGCTGGGCGGATGGTGAAGTAACTGGTGCTGAAGTCGAAGGCTGACTCCTCTGCTGACACGTACCTCCCGAAAGGCGGGGACAATGCCTCTTGATATGATCTAAATCTCCACACTCGAAGCAATCTCTCCCTGCAAATGGAGGTGGGGACTGAAGGGAGCCACGAGCACTAGGATAACTACTAGAAGGACCTGGCATAGATGAACCTTGAGCTAATGGTGCATGAGACGGACTCTAAGCTGGAAGGGCACTGAGAGATAAGTGACCCTGCTGATAACTGTGAGAACCATGGCCAGATGATACACCACGCTGAACTGGACGAGCCGTCTGAGCATGCCTATAGGGACGACCCCTGCCGTAGTGGAACTGACCTCCAGAAGGAACACTACCAAAACTACCAGATCCACGAGACCTCATGGCCTCCCTCTCAACCCGCTCCTGGCTGAGGACCAACTTTATCTGCCAAGCAATGTCAACGACCTCATCAAAAGTAGCACCAAACAGCCTCTCTCTAGTCATAAGCACTCGCAACTGAAATGTGAGGCCATCAATTAACCTCATGATCCTTTCTCTATCAGTGGGAACCAACCCAACCGCATGACGAGCTAAGTCAAAAAATCTCATCTTGTACTACATCATAGTCATATCCTCCTGACGCAACTACTCAAATTGTTTGTGCAGCTCCTCTCTGCGAGACTGTGGCGCATACTTCTCCAAGAAGAGAACGGAGAAGTCCTGCCATGTAAGTGGCACTGCACCGACCAGCCTACGTCTCTCGTAAGCCTCCCACCAGGTGAAGGCAGCTCCAGTAAATTGAAAGGTTGTGAATGAGACCCCACTGGTCTCTATAATACCTGTTGTATGGAGGATCCTCTGACATCTGTCCAAGAAACCCTAGGCATCCTCCGACTCTGCCCCGCTGAAGGATGGAGGCTGAAGCCTACCAAACCTCACTAGTCTTCGCTGCTCATCATCAATCATAACAGGAACCACATGGGCCTGAGCAGCTACCACCGGCTGGGCTGGTAGTGCCCCCGGCTTCTAGAGTCCATGTATCATCTGCTCGGGTGTACGGGCGGCGGGAGTCTGAGTACCTCCCTCGACCTGAAAAGTGGCAGGTGTGTCCTGAGCCGAAACCACCTGAGCAAGGTTGCTGCAAACCGTGAGAATCTGAGTTAAGACCTCCTGAAGGCATGGAATCACAATGGGCATAGGTGGTGCTTGAGATGGTCCCACAGGCTCATCTATAACTGGATCTACTCCTGAATTGAGGAAACTGGGGCAACTGGTGTATCTGCAGTTGCTGCCCTAACTGTTGTGCGAGCTGCACCTATGCCCCTACCGCGACCTCTACCGTGACCTCGGCGTCTCACGGCTCTGACTGGTGGTACTGGTGGTTGCCCACCATGGCCCTACCGCGACCCCACATGATTTGCATAACAATAATTCAAGAATGTGAAGTTTACCAAGGGTTCGACAGTCTCTCGAAGAAAAGTACAGACGTATCTGTATCGATCCGCAAGACTCTACTAAACATGCTCATGACGCTCTGATACCAACTTGTCACGACCCAAAATCTAACCGTCGTAATGGCACCAATCATGGAACTAGGCAAGCCACAACTTAACATCTCAACACAGTAAAATCTTTGAATCATAAAGACGGAAGCAATTTAATAATTATGGAAAGCTTTTTTGAAAATAGAAATATCCAAAATATGATATAATCCATCCAAAAACTAGGGTGTCACAGAGTACATGAGCCTCTAAACAGGATACACTCCACTACAGTGTCTAAGAAGAAAAAAAAACTGAAATACAGATAGAGATAAAGAAGGAGAGTCAAGGCCTGCGAATGTCATGCAGCTACCTCGATAGTCTCTGAGATCTGGCTCCTCAATCAACAGTTGTCGTGACCAGAAACGCCTGGATCTCCACAGGAGGTGCAGGGAGTAACGTGAGTACAACCAACTTAGTAAGTAACAAGTTCAACCTTTGGACTGAAAGGTAGTGACGAACTCAACTGGTATAGTAGAAAATAGAAATAAATGTGCAGAAACGTAGGCATGGTTTCAAGTTAAATAGATAGTTCAAAACAGTAAAATAGATCAAGTCTAAACAATGTGAAGAATATAACTCTTCTACTTTTACATGCCAATGCACATGCTATATGTGATGCACTATGCTGATAGGCTCATGTGCTCACGGCCTCAAATGCTCTACCACTAGGTACTGTATATGGCCCATACTGCACAGGGAAGATCAATCCCGGAATATTTACATCACCGACCATCAGTCGTCCAGTTTCGAGGAAGGCCAATCCGGCATGTGAAGAAGATCCATCTCTAGGTATCAAATGCTTGGGACAAGATCCATGTCCAGGGAAGATCCATCCCTCAATCATATCAACTGCGCTTAATGGGGGTGTGTACAGACTCCATAGGGGCTTCTACAGCCCAAGCGCTATAATAAAATTAGTTTAACTACTACGACGTGCAGCCTGATCCCATAACTGTTACTCATAATCAGGCTCTCGGCCTCACTCAGTCATCAATCTCTCCAGTCTCACTCACAGGCTCACAATGTCATGAAAACTAGCCTGAAACAATGATATATATCAACAAATATCAACTAAGACTAAGATATAATATGAAATGAATGAATATGACTGAGTACGTAATATCAATGAAATCAGTATGGTGACAGCAAGAAACGACCACTATGGGTCCCAACAGTACCTGCACAAAGCCTAAACATGACATCTAGCATGATTGACAACTCAATTACTTTATCACATGATGAAAACACAGATATCAACAATATAGAATTGCTATACCGTGCCATGGAATCATTCAGGTCACAATTATCACGGTGCACACCCACACACCCGTCACTTGGCATGTGCGTCACCTCAATACTAACCATATAACACATAATTCGGGGTTTCTTTCCCTCAGAACCAAGTTTGACACTGTTACTTACCTCAATCCGAGCACAACTCTACTCCAAAATGGCTTTGCCTCTCAAATCGGTCTCCAAACGTCCTGAATCTAGCCACAAGTAGTACAATACAATCA
>AWOL01S0062357.1:0-15033 GCA_000715115.1 Nicotiana otophora
GATAACAATCTGATTTATGTTGAAATTGAGAGCCTATGGCTATTGTCAGGCGGATTATAAAATGTAATATGGGCACAAGATGCCGTAAGTAAATAATGAGGATATTTGGCACTTAAATTGTCCGTGCAGTTATGATATGAAATGTGGGCACGAGGTGCTGTGATAAAATGATAATGATATTTGGCACATGAATTGTCCGTGCAGTTGTGATATGAAATGAGGGCACGAGGTGCCGGGAAAATATGATGATTTAATTATGGGCACGAGGTGCCGTGGAAATATGAAAAATGGATTGAGACCCGTGTTTACGAAAAATATGAAAATGGGCTGAGACCCGTATTTTATGATTATGAAACGAGGTGTCACATGGTGACTTTTTAATTGAAAGAATTATATTCAAAATATTTATTTGAAAGGATTTTTATGTAGAAGGTATTATATGAAAGAATTATATTTGAAGGGTAATTATTTGAGAAAATTATATTTGAAAGAATTATATGTCAAAGACATTTATTTGAAGGATTTCATTTATTGTGTATAATTGTATTTATTAATTGTTGAGCGATATTAATGGTATTCTTGTTGTCTGCTGTGCATATTACTGGTTTTTTTATGTTGCCCTTATTGTTATTTGCTTCCTATTATTCTGTATATTATATTGCACAGGTTATTAGACTAGTGAGTGTCTTGACTGTACCTCATCTCTTCTCCACTGAGGTTAGTCTTGATACTTACTGGGTACCGACCGTGGTGTACTCATACTACACTTCTGCAAATATTTGTGCAGAGTCAGGTATTGGAGATATTAGACTTGAGAAGAGTTAAAGCGGGATCGTAAGGATTCAAAGTAGAGCTGCTTGTTGTCGCAGTCCCTTAGAGTCTTTTCATTTCATTGTACTGTTAATTTTTAATCAAACAGTATTGTATATTCGGTCCTCGTGATCATTCCATGTATTCAATTAGAGTTCGTGACTCAGTACTACCAGTCTTGGGAGGTTGTACATTCATATTTGTTCCGATGTTAGTTTTGGTTACTTATTTAATAAAAATTATGGCTTCAAAATGTAATGGAAATCGGCTTACCTAGTCTTAGAGACTAGGTGTCATCACGACGCCTGTGGCGGGATTTTGGGTCGTGATAAGTTGGTATCAGAGCCAGGTTCATAGGTTCTACGAGTCACGAACGAGTCTAGTAGAGTCTTGCGGATGGGTACAGAGACGTCTGTACTTATCTTCCAGAGGCTACAAAACTGTTAGGAAATTTTCACTTCTTTCATTCCTGTCGTGCGGATTTGTTGATTGTAAAATTTGAGCCTTTATATCTCTATTCTATCACATATGGTGAGGACACGTGCTATCGGGTTAGCTGAGCAAGCATCCGCACATACTTCTAGGGCTGCAAAAGGCCGGGGCCGAGGTAGAGGCGAAGGTCGAAGAAGGACACGTGCCGCGACTGGATCACCTGTCAGAGCAATAGTTGAGGAGCCACCAGTAGCTCCAGTTGGGGGATAGGTACCAGAAGCACCTGTTGTTACCCCCGGACTTCAGGAGACTATGGCACAGTTCCTGAGTATGTTTGGTACATTAACTGAGGCGGGATTGATCTCTATTGCACCAAATATTTCGCAGATTGGAGGAGTAGCTCAGACTCTTACCACAACTCCAGGGCAGAAAGTTCACGTTGGTCAAGATCCGAATGCAATACCGGTACAACCTATTATTCCGGTTCGGCTTGAGGTCAGGCCCGAGGCATCAGAAGAAGAACAAAAAAGATTTGAAAGGTTTAAGAGGTATAATCCACCTACTTTCAGTGGCACAGCTACAGAGGATGCCCAAGGATTTCTAGAAAATTGTCACCGTATTCTCCACATCATGGGTATTGTGGAGGTGAACGGAGTTGCCTTTACTATATTTCAATTGTCAGGCGCAGCGTATCGGTGGTGGCAAATCTATGAAGAAGGAAGACCAGTCGATGCCACACCACCAACTTGGGCTCACTTTTATGAAATGTTCTTGAAAGAGTTTGTTCCCCAGACTCTCAGAGATGCGTGTCACATAGAGTTTGAACGATTGCGTCAGGGCACTATAACAGTGTCAGAATATGCTATCAGGTTTAGTGAGTTAGCCCGTCATGCACCGATCTTGGTTCCTACAATTAAGGAGCGGGTCCGCAGATTCATTGAGGGGCTCGATTATGATATTAAAATATGCATGGCTCGAGAGTTACAAACTGATACTCCATTTCAACTAGTAGTGGAGATTGCAAGGAAGATTGAGAGTGTTTTAGGCAAGGAAAGAGAGTCTATGAAGGCCAAAAGGTCTCGAAGATCTGGAGGGTTCAGTAGATTTTACTCTTCAGCTAGGACCCATTATAGCGGAGGCTCGAGTAGTTGGCCAGCTCAGTCCGCACATTAGATTACTCGGAGTGCTCCAGTAAGTTCTTACAATGCATCACCAGTACAAGATTCCTATAATGGTTATTCCAGTTATCCGGTACAGACTCAGTATGAGTAATCGTGTCCTCAGAGGGGTTGTTATGAGTGTGGTGACACTAGGCACATTATGAGAGATTATCCCAGACTTGGGAGGGGTGAATTTTATCAGAACACTCAGGGTATGGACCCTAATGCAGTTACTACTCCACGTACACAACCAGTTATGGGTGTAGGATAGACGGGTAGAGGGCGCCTAAGAGGTGGAGGCCCGACCCGTTGATATAATCGCTATGATTTGGCTAAGACCGATATACCATATGGTGTCATTACAGGTATGATCCTGATTTGTTATAAAAAGGATATTTTCCCTTAATTTGATTCGATCTGAATATTGAGGTGAGTCCTCCTATTATGCTCCGCTTATGGGTGAGCTTCGTAAATTGTGACCCACATATATGTTTATCCCTGTTGGGAGATTTAAAGATGTGAGCATGTGTCTGTTATTTTATTTTTGTACACCATTGAGGGCTATAAGTCCAAAAGTAATTTTTATTATTCATTACAGTGGGTTTAATGTGTTTTTGAATAATTAATTTCAATTTTTATAATTTATATTCCCTACCGGTATGAGGGTTCGTTATGTGTTATGAAAAATGTTTACGAAATTTATTGAAAAGAAGAAAGAAAAGAAATTGAAATTTCAGTTGGCACAATGTGCAAAATACTTGTGATTTGGAGTTGAGGACGAGATCCTCGCATTTTATATATGATGTGAAATATTTAAACCGGGCTACAAGCTGCGGTGGAAGTTATATAAGGACGAAGTCCTGGTGGTGAAATATTTATGAGTTTAAATTCTCCCTTTGTGAAATTTAATTTGTACAATAATATTAATAGGGAGTCATGCCTATTAGGCCTATTTGATAATTCTTGCATATTTTCTGTACATATTCAGCCGTTTTCGTGCTTTAAACATTGAGTTTTAGCCTACGAGGTGAGCGCCCAGGTGGCATTAAATGTGACTCATTAATCCATGTAAGTAATCATGAGGTATTCATGCCTCACATTCTGTTGTGAGTGTTGTGAAAATTCAAAATGAGGTGGGGGTTAATATGAGATTAATTGACGATGCTGGAATTAATATGAAAGGCTTTTAAGACCAGAGATGTGGTGATGAGCATACATATGATGTGCTTCATGTCCTGATATCATTGTGATAATACAGTGCTTGTAATGCTGAGATTATGTTATTGATATTTACATTGTGGTGTTTTGTTGGGTTGTGAATGTGTTGTTAGGAGTTATTTTGGTGTTACTTTGGCAGGTGGTTAGACCCAATTACAGAGGAGACTCTGTCGAAATTTCTGAAAAATTTGGGAGTTAGAAAAATTTGGGAGTTTGATATGTGCGAAAGAAGAGATAAATTATGTTATGTGTTTGAGGGAGAATGATCCTAAGCAGAGAAGAATGTAACACCCCAGAAAATATTTAAAGTACTTCAACACTATCAACAAAGTTGATGTGTGTGTAGGCACGAGTGGCTATAGCCAGTTGAGACTAACACCGTGTGCTGATGTGAAAAATCAGGCCTTTTGAAAATGTTTGAAGTGTAAGAAATTGATCTTAAAGTTTACAAATATGGATAAGCGAAATAATCTCAAATGAGATGATGTTGTCGGGCTTATCTCAAATGCGGTAACGGGGGATCAACCGTGAGTATATGGGTAAAAGTAAAATCATCAATTTGGTAACCTCAAAATAATTCTTAGAACGTTCGAGGACGAACGTTTGTTTAAGAGGTGGATAATGTAACAACCCAACTTTTCGTTTTAAGAATTAACGCCCCGTTCAGTGACTTAAGGTCTCAAGCAACTTTGTAATAAGTATTATGACCCGAGAGTGTGGTCGAGTTTGATTTTTAGAAGATTCGAAATTTAATTAAAAGAACAATTCTTATTTAAGAAGCTTAAAAGAAAATAGTTGACCGGGGAGTTGACTTTTTGATATTGGGATTGGAATCCGGTTCTGAAAATTTAAATACCTACATTATGTCATTTATGACTTGTGTGCAAAATTTGAAGTAATTCCGTATTGATTTGATACGTTTCGGCATAAAACATAGACGTTGGGAGATTCGAAAACTCATAATTCGATTAGAGGCGCTATTCATAATTTTGACATTGTTTGACGAGATTTGAAGCCTCCACTAACTTCATATTGTATTTTGGGACGTGTTGGTATATTTGGTTGAGGTCCCGAGGGGCTCAGGTGTATTTTTGGATCATTGGTTGAGAGATTAGTAAATTTAAGAAATTTGAGAATTTGACCATGGTCAATATCGGGTCAAGATGACCTCTTTTCAGTGTTTTAAGTGCGCGAGAAGGTCCGTAGCGTGTTTTATGATTGAAATTCATATATGATTTGTGTCCGGGAGGTTCCGGATGAGATTCGGGGTGAGTTTTGAGCGAGTCCGGATATTTCGGCACTCTAATATTGTTCTGGCACATTTGGCATCGCGGACCACGCATTTTGGGATGCTGAGGCGAAGGAGAGGTGCGGACCGTAGCAGAATTTCGCGGGCGCGCTTGGAATTTCGCGGACCGCGGCAGAATTTCGCGGACCGCGGTTGGAAGTTCTGCAGATCTGCTGGTCCGACTTCGGAAGCCTATATCTTTTGATTTCAAGAAATTTTGAGATGATTCAAAAACAAAAGTTATAGTCCTTCGTGTCTAGCTTCCAGAAAGGCAAAGAAATCATCATTTGGACATCTTTAGAGAACGTTATGACCAAAATACTAAAGCTTGGCAGTGCAGCCATAAGAATTTCGCGGACGCACTAGTTTTTCGCGATCGCGGGACCAGGGGCACGGCCGCGCTCAAATATTTGCAGACCGCGAAGTGGGAGATCAGAGGTGCACTATATAAACGGGGTTTAGGGTATTATTTCACATTTTGGACCCAGGGAGCTCGGTTTGTGGCGATGTTTCGTGGGTTTTTCAAGAAATTCATCGGGGTAAGTGATTCTAACTCGAATTTGGTTATTACACATGAATATATCACTGATTTCATCATTTAATTAGTACTTTGAGATGAAAATTTGGTAAAAATTGTAGAAACTTCATAAACCACAAATTTAAGATTTGGAGGTCGATTTGTTATTAGAATTCGATAAAATTGGTATGGTTAAACACGTATCGGAATGTGTGTTATGATTTCATGAAAATTATGTCGGGTTCTGAGGGGCGAGTCCTGCATTGACTTTTGTTGACTTTTTGCAATAAATATTTAAGTCGACGCATTATTATCCGGAATTATTTTCGATGAATATTAATGAAGTTATACAATTAATTTGGATAGAATTGAGCGATCCGGAAGCCAATTCAAGCAAGAAGGCGATTTTGGAATATTGGCATAACTTCAAAAAGGTTAGTGTCTTGCTTAACCTCGAGTGGGAGAATTACCTCTTAGGCATCGAGTCTTATGTGCCATTTATGAAATATGAAAAGCCGTGTACGCGAGGTGACGAGTACATACTCGGCTTATATGTGTAAATTTTGTTGAGTTAAAGTTTTGAGCATATTGTTTGGTAAATTGGGTAATTGTTGATATATATTTAATCATCTATTTGTCGTGCCTAAATCCTTGTTGTTGTCGAATCTGTTGTTATATGACAATTTTATGTGATTGTTACTTGATTATTTATGTAATTTCGTGAATTTGTAGGTTTGATAACTATTAAAATTTAATTTTATTATGAATTTTTCCTCTGCAAATAATTAATTAAATGAGCTTAAGAAGACGTGTTTATATAATTATTGAAAATTTGATTTTAATGAAGACTTTGCTCTATGTTGAGTAATTTCTCTCTATTGATTGGTTTTGGGTGTTGTACACATTGTGTGGAGCTTTTGGCTATTTATTGTGAAATTAACTTGGTTGTAGTTTTGCAATTTGGTTGTGGCCATTGGGCAAATTGTGATATGAATTGATATTGTTATGTTGCCGTGACAATTTCGCGTGTAAATTATTGTGTTTTGTGAGTTATTATTTCGGGGAGATAAGGGTGACATTTCACCGTTGATATTATATGGGTATAGGGGTGGCATTTCACTTTTGTTGTGTTTGTTGGAATATTATCTGGGCGGAGCGCTAAAGGTGGCTATAGGAGTGATAAGGGTGGCAATATAGCGATAAGGATGGCTATTGATATTGTCTGGGCGGAGCGATAATGTAACAACCCGACTTATCGTTTTAAGAATTTACGCCCCGTTCAATGACTTAAGGTCTCGAGCAGCTTCGCAATATGTATTATGACCCGCGGGTGTGGTCGAGTTTGATTTACTAAAGATTCAGAATTAAATTAAACGAACAATCCTTAATTTGAAGCTTAAATGGAAAGAGTTAACCGGAGAGTTGACTTTTGAGAAAACGACTCCGGAATGGAATTTTGATGATTTCAATAGCTTCGTATGGTGATTTTGAACTTAGGGGCATGTTCGAAAAATTATTTGGAGGTCTGTAGTGGAATTAAGCTTGAAATGCCGAAAGTTGAATTTTTGGGAAGTTTGACCGGGGGTTGACTTTTTTATATCGAGGTCGGAATCTGATTCTGGAAATTTGAATACGTCCGTTATGGCCTTTATGACTTGTGTGCAAAATTTGAAGCCATTCCGAATTGATTTGATGTGTTTCGGCACAAGATAAAAAATTTAAAAGTTCAAAATTCATAGATTTTAATTTGAGGTGTGATTCGTCATTTTGATGTTGTCTAATGTGATTTAAGAATTTGACTAAGTTTGTATGATATTTTAGGACTTGATGGTATGTTTGGTTGAGGTCCCGGAGGGCCTCGGGTGAGTTTGGATGCCTAGCGGATCGAATTTGGATTTGGAGGAGGAGTTGAAGCAGCTGGGCTTCTGGTAAGATCGCACCTGCACGAAAAAGGGCCGCAGGTGCGAGCTCGCGGATGCGAGAAATGAGTCGCGAAAGCGGAAAAATTCATTGGCTGGCCAGGCACCGCGGGTGCGAAAAATTTACCGCGGATGCGAAGCCGCGGGTGCGAAAAATTTGTCGCGGGTGCGAAAATTTTACCGCAGGTGCGAAGAAATCATCGCGGATGTGAAAACTCATGGGCAATACAAAAACAGAGGGGTTCCGAGCTTTTGCCATTTTTTGGCATTTCAAGCTCGGGTTGGGCGATGTTTGAGCAAGGTTTTCACGGGAAAACTTAAGATAAGTCCCTTGTGATCATTTCTACTCCATAATATTGAATTATCATCGAATAATCCGATTAGATTACATGTTTTTGAGGTGTAAATCGGGGGTTTGAACTTGGGGATTTGAAAACGAAAAATTAAGATTTGGAGGTCGAGTTGTTATTGGAATTCGATAAAATTGGTATGGTTGAACTCGTATCGGAATCGGTGTTCGGATTTCATGAAAATTTTGTTGGGTTCCGAGGGGCGAACCCCGCGTTGACTTTTGTTGACTTTTTGGAATAAATATTTAAGTCGACATATTATTATCCGAAATTATTTTCGATGAATTTCAATGAAGTTATACAATTAATTTGGTTAGATTTGAGCGGCCCAGTGGTCAATTCAAGCAAGAAGACAATTTTAGAATATCGGCATAACTTCAAAGAGGTAAGTATCTTGCCTAACCTCGAGTGGAGGAATTACCCCTTAGGCATTGAGTCTTATGTAAACATTGTGTGGTTGGAAGCCGTGTACGCAAGGTGACGAGTACGTACTCGGTCTTATATGTGCAAATTTTATTGGTTTAAGATTTTTGGTATCTTTATGTATTAAATTGGATAATTGTTGGCACTAATAAATACTTGAGTTATCATGCTGCATTCTTTAATTGTCAAGTTTGTGTTTTATATAATAATTTGGTGTCATTGTTATTTGGATTTTATGTGAATTCCGTGTGTTTGTTGATTTGATATGTTTCTTGGAACTAAATTTATGATGGAATCCTTATCTACAAATATTTATTAAATAAGTTTAAATTGAGGAGTTAAATAATTATCAAGAATGTGGAGCCTTGGGCTATTTATTGAGAAATTTATTGATTCTGCTACATATTGGAACTTGATTGTGGTCAGTGGCAAATTGTGATGTGAATTATTGTATTGTGTTGTGGATTAAACACTCTCCTTGACGTTATTTATGCTTCCTACCTTGCTTGTTAATGATATACATGTGCTTGGTGAGGAAGAGTGTAAAGCACGAAGGGTGATGCCGTGCCATTTGAATTATATTATCATGTGAGGGAGAGTGTAAAGCACGAAGGATGATGTCGTGCTATTGAGAGTGTAAAGCGCGAAGAGCGATGCCGTGTCGTTTCATTTATATTATCAGGTGAGGATGAGGGTAAAATCACGAAGGGTGATGCCGTGTCGTTTCATTTATATTATCAGGTGATTATGAGAGTAAAAGCACGAAGTGTGATGCCGTGTAATTATTTTTATATTATGATATACTCATGGAACGAAGGGTGTTTCCGTACAGGAGAGTACGGGAGACATACATTATATTGTGATTTTGTTTGTTGTGTATACATTCATGCCTTTATCTTGAGATGTTATTGTGCACCTATATTTTCTATGTGACTTGTAGTCGTTGTTGCTTCCTGGGTGTCTCTACTTTATTCTTTTTTATTGTTATTGGCACTTCTCCTGCTTAGTTGGTACTGTTGTATGTATATACTGTGTGAAAGATATAAATGCACGAAGGGTATTTCCGTGTCGTGCCAATTGATTTGATCTACATATATATATTGGGTGAGAATGAGACTAGTGCACGAAGGTATTGGCGTGCCATTTGATGTGATGTGTTGAATATATTTCTCACGCCATGAAAGTTAAATGAGGCGTCACATGGTGACTTTTATTCGAAAGAATTAAATTTGAAAGTTATTTACTTAAAAGAATTATATTTGAAAGATATTTACTTGAAAGAATTATATCTGAAAGATATTTACTTGAAAGAATTATATTTGAAAGTTATTTACTTGAAAGAATTATATTTGAAAGTTATTTACTTGAAAGAATTATATTTGAAAGATATTTACTTGAAAGAATTATATTTGAAAGATATTTACTTGAAAGAATTATATTTGAAAGATATTTACTTGAAAGAATTATATTTGAAAGATATTTATTCGAAAGAATTATATTTGAAAGATATTTACTTGAAAGAATTATATTTGAAAGATATTTACTTGAAAGAATTATATTTGAAAGATATTTACTTGAAAGAATTATATTTGAAAGATATTTACTTGAAGGAATTATATTCGAAAGATATTTATTGGAAAGAATTATATTCAGAAGAGATTTATTTGAAAGAATGATATTTGAAAGATATATTTATTTGAAGAAAGAATATTTGAGATATAGTTATTGAAAAGGATTATATTCTAGAGATTTTCATTGAAAGACTTATAGATAAAAGATGTATATTTTGAAAGACTTGATTAATTAGTTGTACCTGTGTTTATCATTCGTTGAGTAATATTTATGGTGTTCCTCTTGCCTTGCTGTATAAATCACTAGTTGATTGGTGTTGCCCTTATTGTTATTTATTTTCTAATATTTTTGTATGCTATATTGCACATATTATTAGACTAGTGAGTGTCTTGACTGTACCTCGTCTCTACTCCATTGAGGTTAGTCTTGATACTTACTGGGCACCGCTGTGGTGTGCTCACTCTACACTTCTGCATATTTTTGTGCAGAGCCAGGTATTGAAGATAACAGACTTGAGCAGAGTTAAAGCGGGATCGTAAGGATTCAAGGTAGAGCTACTTGGTCGACGCAGTCCCTTGGAGTCTTTTTATTTCATTGTACTGTTAACTTGTAATCAAACAATATTGTATATTCGGTTCGCGTGATCATTCTATGTATTCAGTTAGAGTTCGTGACTCAGTACTACCAGTCTTGGGAGGTTGTATATTGTAATTATTTTCGCGGTTTAAAAAAAATAGCTTCAAAAGGTAATTGAAATCGGCTTACCTAATCTTAGAGACTAGGTGCCATCACGACGCCTGTGGTGGGATTTTAGGTCGTGACAGATAAGGGTGGATATAGGAGCGATAAGGGTGGCTATTGTCAGGGACGATATATAATGATGTGGGGTTGTGGTGTTGATGATTTTCATGTGATGTTGTGATTTTTTTGTGTTTAGTTTTATACCTTGTGCAATTTATCTTGTTTTTGGTAAATTGATAACAATCTGATTTATGTTGAAATTGGGAGCCTGTGGCTATCGCCCGGCGGATTATAAAATATAATGTGGGCACGAGGTGCCGTGAGTAAATAATGAAGATATTTGGCACTTAAATTGTCCTTGCAATTGTGATATGAAATGTGGGCACGAGGTGCTGTGATAAAATGATAATGATATTTGGCACATGAATTGTCCGTGCAATTGTGATATGAAATGAGGGCACGAGGTACCAGGAAAATATGATAATTTAATTATGGGCACGAGGCACCGTGAAAATATAAAAAATGAATTGAAACTTGTGTTTACGAAAAATATAGAAATGGGCTGATACCCGTATTTTTATGATTATGAAACGAGGTGTCACATGATGATTTTTTAATTGAAAGAATTATATTCAAAATATTTATTTGAAAGGATTTTTATGTAGAAGGCATTATATGAAAGAATTATATTTGAAGGGTAATTATTTGAGAAAATTATATTTGAAAGAGAGTTATTTGAAAGAATTATATGTGAAAGACATTTATTTGAAGGATTTCATTTATTGTGTGTAATTATATTTATTAATTGTTGAGCGATATTAATGGTATTCTTGTTGTCTGCTGTGCATATTACTGGTTATTTTATGCTGCCCTTATTGTTATCTGCTTCCTATTATTCTGTATATTATATTGCACAGACTATTAGACTAGTGAGTGTCTTGACTGTACCTCGTCTTTACTCCACTAAGGTTAGTCTTGATACTTACTGGGTACCTACCGTGGTGTACTCATACTACACTTCTGCATATTTTTGTTCAGAGCCAGGTATTGAAGATATCAGACTTGAGAAGAGTTAAAGCGGGATCGTAAGGATTCAAGGTAGAACTGCTTGGTCGTCGCGGTCCCTTGGAGTCTTTTCATTTCATTGTACTGTTAATTTTTAATCAAACAATATTGTATATTCGGTCCCCGTGATCATTCCATGTATTCAGTTAGAGTTCGTGACTCAGTACTACCAGTCTTGGGAGGTTGTACATTCATGTTTGTTCCGATGTTAGTTTTGGTTACTTATTTAATACAAACAAAATAGCTTCAAAATGTAATTGAAATCAGCTTACCTAGTCTTAGAGACTAGGTGCCATCACGACGCCTGTGGTGGGATTTTGGTTCGTGACAGTAGCAAAGGTATACACCCAATTTATTATAAACCAAAATTATTTTAAAATATTATTTTTTATAGCTACCTTTTATATTTTATAGCAGAATATGTATTTATAGTATATATTACCATTGAGGCATGCAATACACTATTTATGTTTTTTCTCTCTCTTTTTTTCAATTAACACACGATTCTCTCTCAAAATCCCAAAAAACAATTTCTTCTTTCTCTCTCTCTTCCTCCTCTCTCTTCGAGTAAAATACCTGCTTAGTTTATACGTCGGATATTGCAATGAACTTGTACTACTTAATTTCTACGCCGGATATTTATAATGGCTTTGTACTGCAATATTAGAAAGAAAGAGACTGCAGCTTTCTTGTACGCCAGATATTGCAATGGATTCCTCTACAGGGATACTGCAATATTCTTTACGCCAGAGAAGATTTGAGGGCCGGGATTTTTGTTCGTCTACATTTTTAGTATTAATTCAATGTATACAATATTTTGCTTGACCGAAAAATGCCATCTCCGATGAACTTTCTTCTCTTCTTTGCTATTTAATCACATAGAATGATACAAACACATTGTATTCTGTACAAATTCACTCAAATACATTGTATTTTTGTATAAATATATTATTTTTTGCATGTATTTATGTATTTCGAAGGTTAGTATTTTTTTAATACAGTTGAATACACCCGTATCCATGCATGAATACAGGATATAAATATTGAAATACACTGAATACAAACATTAAAATAGAACAGAATATAAACAGTGAATATATTTAGTCTTAAAATACAGTAAAATATACTGAATACAAATAGAAATACAGTGAATGCAACCAATGAAATATACTGAATACATCAGTAATAACATATACTCCTATTAGGAATAACTAAAATATTGTTAATACAAATTCATTTGAATATACTAAATATAAAAATAATAAATACAGTAAATACAAACATTGAATCTAATGAATGCAACAGTAAAAATAAAATTGAAACATACTAAATACAAAAGTTATATACAACTGAAAAATCAATCTAATTAATTGGGTTGATAATGAGGCATGTTAGAATTGATTTTGTTGAGTTATATTAGGAGTGTATCACGCTAATTGAATTATTTTCGTTAGTAGACAGCTGGACATACCTATTTTTAAGGTGATTGTCGTTACTGTATTCATGAATACAGCAACGCGAATGTACATGTGAATACATGTGCGTACAGCTGGACTGCCCTGATTCTAGGCGTTTTTTTATGTTGTATTCATGAATACAGCAGCGAGAATACATGTGAATGCATACGCGTACATCTGGACTTCTCTAATTTCAGACACTTTATTTTTGTTAATGCGATTACAACAAATACACTACCGTAACAACTGAATAGTAGCTATAAAAAATAATTATATAATAGCGATAGAAAATTAATAATCATTAAACAATAATAATTTGTGAAAAATTTCTTTCATTTTTTTTCCACGACAAGGACTTCATAGGCATCTAGAGTCCATCTCATTAATATCTGAAATAGGTGGTCAATATCTTAGGAAGTTGGCTGATAAATTGACAACCAAATAACCTTTTTATCACGTGCGTTGTTTGCACCAAGTACCAATCAATGTGACTTGAAGGAACTGGTATTACACTCATTTCTTAAAACGTGTCACTTAGTTTAGACATAATCCACGTGTGAATGGTGTTCTTCTAGAAGTGGTAATGGAGCGGTGCGGGGTGGGTTAAGACTTAACCATCAAAACTTTAAACCCGTCCCGCTCCGCTTCCGGTGGCATTTTTCTGCTTTCAATCTGCCTTGTCCCGCAAAAAAGAAAAAAATAATTTTTTTGTTACTTTTGCTAATACACACAAGTTTAATATTTGAAATTTAACATATAGTATTAGCTACTTATATCTTCAGTTTAATTTCTAATATAACGTCAGTTTTTTTAGTAAGTGTTTGTGCATTTCTTTTCTCTTTCCAGATAACAAAATAAAACTCCAAAATAATAGTAATCTCTTTAAAACAACTTAAGTAAATGTAGTTACACAAAATTGTTAAATTAAAGTTTAAAGTGAAGAATAATAAGATACCAATCAATGTGACTTGAAGGAACTGGTATTACACTCATTTCTTAAAACGTGTCACTTATTTTAGACATAATCCACGTGTGAATGGTGTTCTTCTAGAAGTGGTAATGGAGCGGTGCGGGGCGGGTTAAGACTTAACCATCAAAACTTTAAACCCGTCTCGCTCCGCTCCAGGTAGCATTTTTCTGCTTTCAACCTGTCTTGTCCCGCAAAAAAGAAAAAAATAAATTTTTTGTTACTTTTGCTAATACACACAAGTTTCATAGTTGAAATTTAACATATAGTATTAGCTACTTGTATCCAGGGGCGGATCTACCTTATGAGGTAGGGGTACCACGGCACCCGCTTGCTTCATTAAAATTATTATTATGTACATAATATCTCTATGAAAATCGTATAAATGGATAGAGTGGCACCCAGACGTCACAAAGTGAAAGCGGGTGCTATTGGTTAAGCCTTCCCTTTGAAGGCTTTCTTTGGCCTCGTGAATGCAAGTTCTATTTCATGTTGGAGCAGCTCCTTTGATTTTTCCTTTTTTCTACTTATTACGATTTCTTTCATTTTCAGTTGAGCTTTCATTTTCAGTTGAGCCCTTAGGTGTAACGATCCGGCCGGTAGTTTTGAGAAATTAAGTCTCGTTCGGCGGCATAAGGCTCTGAGCAGCTTCGTATTATGTGTATTGACTTGCGTGCGTGGTTGAATTCAGTTACCGGATGATTCAGAGTGATTTGGGACACTTAGTACCTAAAACGGAAGATTAAGTCTTAGGATTTTGACAGTAATCGGAACTATATGAAGACGACTCCGGAATAGAGTTCCATAGGATCCATTAGCTCCGTTAGGTGATTTTGGACTTAGGAGCATATCCGGACTGTAAATCCGAGGTCTGTAGCTGATTTAGGCTTGAAATGGCGAAAGTCAAATTTTTGGAGATTTGAACCGGAAGTGGACTTTTTGATATCGGGGTCGGAATGCGATTCCGAGAGTTGGAACAGGTCTGTTATGTTATTTGGGACTTGCCTGCAAAATTTGACGTCATTCCGGGTTGATTTGATAGGTTTCGGCACGGGTTTTAGAAGTTGAAATATTTGAAACTTATAAGTTCGATTCATGGTGCGATTCGTAGTTT